>JAEMWC010000877.1:77500-145000 GCA_016490735.1 Pachyseris speciosa
TCTACCACTATGGTTTTCGCGGGATTATTAATGACTGGTTTGCGTAATATCGAAAAATCGTACAAAAACAACGCAAATTGAAGGGCATTTATCAAATACAGCTCTGATTTCTTATGGTGTTCCCCAAGGGTCTGGTTTAGGCCCATTGCTTTTCTTACTATATGTTAACGATATGTATCAGTGCTCAAATATATTTAACTTTTATCTCTTTGCCGATGATATTAATATACTATTTGCTAACAAAAATTTGAACACCCTAGCAACAACTGTAAACGCCGAACGTCGAAATCTTAGCGACTGGCTTATATCCAATAAATTAACTCTTAATATCAAAAAATCTAACTTTGTATTATTATTATTATCACCCCAATATCAGTATATTTGATAGCGAGAGGAATGAAAACGTTATCCTTGAGTCCAATGATCACATCAAATATCTTGGCGTTATGATTGATAAAAATCCCTGGTGGAAATTTGATATTGACGCCGTCGCCACAAAATCAGTAAAATAATCGGTCTGTTGGGACAATTACGGCATTTTGCACCACGACATGTACTCTTAAATGTTTGCCAGTCACTACTCCATCCGTACCTAACTTACGAGCTCGCTTCCTGGGGTCAGTCATCGAAGACTCATCGCAATAAAATTTTAATGCTGCAAAAAAGAGCGCTTCGCGTGATTTTGCCGACAGACGTGTTCACACAATGCCTTTTTTTTCCGATGCAAATGTTCTATCCTTGTCGTTTCTCTACTATGAGTCAGTCTTCAGCTTAATGCATGATATGTATGATATCACAATAATAACGCTCCCTCAAACATCTTAAACTACTTCATAAAGCTTCCAGTATCCATTTATACATCACGCGAACATCCACCTCAGGCAAATTCTTCGTCCAAAGCGATAGATTAGACATTGAATACAAAAACGCTCTTTTTCGCGTTTTGACGTAACACTTTGGAATGAGATACCACGCTGTAAGAGACCTACCTAAGAGAGCATTCAAAAGAAACAATAATGAACTTCTCTTTGACATTTTGGAAAATGAAAATGATTATATTGAAATGCCTATAATAGTTTTTTGTTGTTGTTTTTTTTTAATAATTTTAATTTATTTTAATTTAATTTATTTTTTTATTTCTTTTTTTACTTTATTTAGTACTTCACAAACATTATATCACTATCTTACATTACACTGCACTACCTCACTTATTTTACATTTACTTACTTACATAACGTTGCATTAAAGTACAAATAACAATATAGTGCAGTTAATTAATAATTTATACAGCTTACAAGAACACATTACAACCTTGTACAAGTTTGTGTAAGATCCCAGAAAAAAAGAAAACAAAAAAAAAAAAACGAAAAACAAACAAACAAACAAACAAACAAAAAAAACTTCGCTTTATTGTATTATGTTGTTCATTGGCTTCCACTTTTCATTATGGATGCTTAGTCTGTTGTTCTTTAAGGCAACTGAACGTTCAATAGATTCAGAGTATTTTAGTTTGGCAATAACTTGGCATAAAGACGGTAAAGAATTTTTAAGCCGATTATGGTATATTATCTGTTTCCCAGCAATAATTACATGGTTTAAAAAAGTCCAATTAGGACGCTCATAGGTAAAGCCAAGAATGATAACGCAGTCATTTAAAAGAGTCAATACCAATGTGTATGAATGATTGAAGCTGGAGAACTACAGACTTCCAGAAATCCTGACTAAACCTACATTGGTAAAAGAGATGCCTATAATAGTGCAAAAAGTAAAACTACCGGTATTTAAATAACTAAAAATCTCTGTACTTCATTCTTGTACTATGATCATTTTTTTTGTTTTTCTCGTATTTCCTTACCCCTTATTAGTTCCGTCTTTAATGGTTTTGAATTTCTTTCCAATTGGATTGTTAATTTATTCTTTAGTTAACTGTAGGTCTGGCCTGCCTAGATTAGCCTTTGCTACCTGCGGGCCAACCAACTCTTTTGTACAAAGTTTTAAAATAAAGCTGCTTGTTTGTTGTTTGTTTTGTTCTCTAGCATTTTCGGGCAACTAAAATTTCAGACAAGGAATCCGAATAGATCAAATTCTTCTAGTTGGTGAAAACATTACTTTAAACAGACTTCAAACACCCATAAGGTACTTAGCATCGCGAAGAATGCCTGGACATCATGAATAATTCATAATCACTGAAGCGGCTAATTCGAATGCGATCTCGCTTAGAAGAGCTATAAATTAGAGAAGAATGGGCCGAAACTAGGCAATTAGGGTTCACAAAATTCACTTTCCGACTCCCAGAAATGATAATCTCAAGGTTCACGCAAAAAATGATCAAGAAGGGCCAGGAAACGTGTCCGAGACAGTAACTTTGCTCTTATCTGACTTTGTGTTCCTGGCTTAGAATATATCTCCTGGCCAGATATGTCCAGACATTTGACGAAGACTAAAATGAGAACCATATTGTTGCTGTAAAATATATGTGATACTTTTTGAGAACATTGTCTACAGTCAATTATGTGGATTTTTTCCAATGTCTAGGTACGACAAAAGTTTAAAAACCTGAATGAAGCAGTATATATCTCAGTAATTTTAGAATTTACCTTTATTAAATGATGAAGTTTAGTACTAAGTGTGAATTATAGCGCACGCCGAGGACACAAACGGAATGGCATCATTACTTAACAATAAAAACAATGAATGTTAATTAGCCTCAGTCTAGTTTCCGGTTTTTCGCTCTGATTAATTAATTCCCAGCAAACAACAAACAAAGCACGTTATGATGCTATCTGTGTGCAAGAATGTCCGAATTTTAGTATTTTGGCGCTCCGGGCTAAAAATTAAATTTAAAAGTTAAAAAATTAAAAGTTACAGCTTTTGGGAATCTAATCAAAATCGATTAGAAAATAGCGAAATGTATGTTAAAAAACCATCAACAACAGAGGTAGACAAAGTTAAGTTTGATTGACGTTCGAATGAAATTTGGTTTACGGTCGTTGAGAAAAATTCATCCTTCAGAGCAAACAAAATAAAAATTACCCGTTAATCAAACGTTAGGAAAAAACAAAAACACTCTTAACTGACTTCACACGACCCTTCCGTGGATCATTCGCTAACTCGCATAGATTACTGCGTTTGAAAAAGTTTCACGTGTGGTTTAAAATATGGAATTCTACCAAGGAAATAGCATCTTTTTGTTTAAACTGGCTTGGTACTCAGTTGTACCAAAGTTTTGCTTTCTGCTAGAGGGTGCAATTTTTTTTTACTTCGGTCCTCTTGATGCCGAAATAATTTTAACAGCTTTTCTTTGTTTGAGGCCCTGTCCTTGTCTTGGCAGTGGTGTTACTGGGAACCGCCTTTAAAACCACTGATAAGGTTTCCATTTGATGTATCACGTTTGGCTTTTCAACGAAGTGTCAGTAATTTGATTGAACCGTGACAGATCTAGCAGCCTGCGTGCAAAGTCTACTCTGGAAACTGAATTAAATTATGTAAATATGTTATGCACCATAACGCTTAAAATCTAAAATCAATCACGAGTCCTCAAGTCCTTGTTCCGCCATCAAAGTTAAAAAACCCTTATCCAGAAGACACTTTTTACTGAGGGTCTATTTTTGATGTGTATTAATTTCTTTCTTTTTTTCTTTCCTGTTGAGACCCTCTGTTGAACAATCTCTACAAATGGTGTTTTTTTTTTAAAACTTTTAATGAGTACAGTGAGACACTGAACTCGATAAC
Source organism: Pachyseris speciosa (assembly GCA_016490735.1). Lineage (NCBI taxonomy): Eukaryota > Metazoa > Cnidaria > Anthozoa > Scleractinia > Pachyseridae > Pachyseris > Pachyseris speciosa. The sequence goes on from JAEMWC010000877.1 coordinate 81,233, forward strand.
CACAAAAAGCTGCGGTGAGGGTAAAAGGAAGAATGAGTTTGCGGAATGGCATGTGGCATGACTTGTGGAATCACATAATTATGCGGAATGTAACATATGCACAATGGCGCGAAGAAATTAACTCAGCTCAAAGAGTTAATTATTCTACAGCCTAACACAGAGAATAATCGCAAGCTAGCTGTCGATCTTGGTCACAACTACTCTTCACCGGGCTTGCTTTCTCATGAACTCTTGAGGTGATTAAATTTTACCTTGAGTTTTGCTTTCATAGGATTAGTCTGTTCGGGAATGATAGTCAATGATATTTGCAGTGTATTTGTCCGAATCGTTCGCGGCTGCGAGACAAGCGAGCTTTGCCATCTTGTCAATTTCACAGTGAAGGTGAAACTCTTGGACAGTTTTGAAATGGATTAAATAAAATTTTATTTTTCCGGGGTCGATTGCAAGAGATTTAGGAACGGAGCCTCGTAGAGGCTTATTCAAGTTACGGTTTTCAGAGTTTTACATCGGTCGCGTGTTGTTATGATATGAATAACTGAACTCAGTGCTTGCGTTCAAGAGTCGCCTCATCGAAGATCGAGTACCCTAGGTACCAGATGTTATAAATTTCTCGGTCAAATCCAATTTGTTTTCAGCAAATTGTTGTATACAAGATAAAAAAATAGCCCCTTCTCTAGATAATAATTTTTACGGTTAATAATCTCGATCTTGCGTATTGGAGCTCGCGCAATATTAATCGCGTCTGCCAGCCTGACACAGTGAATAATCGCAAGCTAGTTGCTGATCACGGTGACAACAAAATGTTGAAAACAAATTGGATTTGACCGAGAAATTTTTCAGTGTAGAGCTCTACACGGGATTTGTGCTTTGATAGACTTGATATAAATATTACAAAAGAACCCGCTTGAAGTGATTTGCCTTGAGTTTTGTGTTTATAAGATTAGTCAGTTCGCAACTGATTATAAAATTTTCCTCGTTTGTCCCTCGGTCTTCGAGAGTTCAGTTATTCATATCATAACAACAAAAGCAGCTCGACCGATTTGAGACTCTTGTAAAACTCTGAAAACCATAACAAGCCCTCCGCAAGACTCCGTTCCTAAATCGCTTACAATCGACTCCGGAAAATAGAAATTAATTTAATCCATTTCAAAAACTGCGACAAGAGTTTGACCTACACTACGAAATTGACAAGATCGCAAAAGCTCGCTCGATTCTTTCGTCATTCGTGCATAGCTTCACAAATATGCTGCAAATATCATTTGCGAACAGGCTAATCCTAATGAAAGCAAAACTCAAGGCAAATTTAATCACCTCAAGAGTTCATAAGTGTAATATTTATACGAAAGCAAGCCCGGTGAAGAGTAGTTAATTGGTGTGACCGAGATCGGCAGCTACCGATAGCTTGCGTTTGGCTGTTGAATAATTAACTCCTTCAGTTGAATTCATTTTTTCGCGCCATTTTGCCTACATTACATTCCGCATAATTATGCTATTCCGCAAGTCATGCCACATGCCATGCCGCAAACTCATTCTGCCTTTTACCCTCACCGAGAAAGCTGGCGTATCTATCACAATAGTAAATATGTCCTTAGTCGGCTCGTTATTTGTTATGCTATGATGAAATGGTGAGCTTCATTGCAATTGTAGAATTGGAGTAAATAATCAAACATTAACCGCAGTGCAATTCTTCATAACCTCATTATCGTGATAACGGTAGACCAATAAATGCCATAGCCTCGGGAAATAAAGTAATTTCACGAGGCTGGCAAAGCGGTTATCAAGCTTATCACTCACTGGGTCACTGCATGAAATAAACTGGAAGATAGCTTCAGCATTTTGAAGTGAGACTACCAATCCGGCGTTCTTTTCACTAGAAATACAAGTCTGTCCTTAATCCAGTTGTGGAGAAAAAAAGAACAGCAATTTCTTGACTCATTTTAGTTGAAGTTATAGTGCGTGTGCGACATGAATGTCTAGACCGAGTAAAAGAAAGTGCCCGTTGTTTAAAGAAATATTGCTGATTTGTCTTGGCTATGATCTAGAAATCACAATTATGATTAAAGTGATAATTAAAGGTACTTTGTTAAACATAAGCTGTAAGACCTTTTTCTACGTATTTCAGTTCCAAACAGGTCTCCCAAGCCTTTACGGATGCGTTAACCGCTATCTAGAGCAAGGTTTGAATCTGTGGCTTTTAGATAACAACCGGCAAATTACTGAAAACAGGAACCTTGTTGACGAGTTGGTAGACCTAAGTATCTAGATTTCCCTAGCAGCCGACGTAAATGCTTTTTTCATGCAGCATTTTACAGGTGAATTTTTCATGTTGACAACTCCTGTGCCATGCTTCAGCTAACCGAATAAACCTCGCAACGGAAATTATTTTAGCGCCAAAACTTATCATTAAGCTTGAGTTTGAGCAATAATAACCTAAAAAGTTAAGTTTTAAGTTTCAAATGAAGGGACAGGTGTAGGCAGACTTTAAGGAATTTTCAGATTCTTTCGACTGCAAAATTAATAGATGTCTGTTGCAACAGCCATATGCAACGAACCAATAAAGCCAACCTCATTTCGCAGAGGCACACTTTCATTAGATGCATAATTAATAACATTACCGGCTGAAGCAATTGACTTCGAGATTTATCAGCTGACTTTTGTTTGACTTTCTAAACCAGCAAAAAAAATTATCTCGAGCAGGACTGAGCTGTCCCCAGAAAGTGAAGTATTTACCTCTGGTCACAAGGAATATTGAACAGACTGTAAGAATAACCCTAGCACTTCCGCCAACTCAGTATAGGGTGACTCTGTGTGAATTATTTGTTTACCCAACGGCAACCAAAAGAAAAAATGTAAAATATGAAGAGCCTAGGGTAGCCCCCTTGGAAGCGTTAAGTACTATAAGGGTTACCCGAACTTCTTGTAAACAGATATTAACTTGCATGCATGGGTGACTATTTGCAAAGCATTGCCGGCTATAAGAAACAGCTAGCTAATCCTGTTATTCGACTGTTATTGAAAGATCCATTGCCGATCCAAACGAGAATGGGAGTCTGTGAAACTCTGTGAAGCTCTATCGAGAGAAGTACACTTTTGAATGTCTACTCTAGCTCTGCAGCAACTTGCTTGATATATACTGTACGTGACGTACACGTGCGCGAAGCTACACAGTCTATTAAAAATACAACAAGACAAGGACAAAGCGTGATGCTGTCAGGTTTGAACGCTATTAATTAGAATAGAAACGAAAGAATATATAACTTACCCTGAAAAACAGCAGAGAGCAAAAACGCAACACTTACAGTTAGCTTCATCTTGTTATGGATCATTGATGTTTCGTGATCTTGATCATGTATGTCACTGGTTTCGGATTTTGTATAAATTAACGGCCCTTGTGTGAATCTAACTGAATCTATTCCTATTTGCTTCATTGTTCAAGACAATAGAAAATCAAATAAAAGGTAATTTGAAACATATTGACCGTGAACGTATAAAATTAAACTGACTGATCAAAACTCATCCCATATATTCTTTCTTCTTGATCTCCTGGCAGCAATCTTTCACCGTAAACCTCATGCCTTTTTTCTAAAGATTCGGATATAATAGTTTAATTTTTTTCCCCATGCTCTCTTAATACTTTAATGTTGATTTTGGCAATGAAAGGAGTTTTAGTGTAGTAAGTATTGGTGTGTTATAAATTGCGTTAGTAGTACAACTTGTGTATAGTTAAATAAGAATTGTAATGTAATTAACGTATTGAATTTTAGTCCTGTAATCAGTGTAATTATTGTCAGTTCCCTTCTTGCGTGTGTATGCAGTATTGCACAGTATTGTATTGTGTGGTATTAATAAAAAAGCTCATTAAAAATAAAATAAAATTAAATAAAATTAAACTTATTTTAGTACAAGTCACTGGATAAAAAAATTTCATTTTCGGTTTTAGTCGATGGACAGCGATCTATCAAGTATTAGTATAAATCCACTAGCTATCACGTGATAGAAATCTCGAGCTCATAATCTAATTGCGTTCGCAGAACGCAGTTCTATTTGCGTTATCCAGACTGAATCGAGATTTTTTGACGGTGGGTCTTGACAAGAGCTGCCCCTGCAATCTGCAAGCAACAAGAATGCCCGGGGAGGGGGGGGGGGGGTTACTCCCCTATATGGGCTATATAGGTACGTGCCACGGAACAGGGTATGGTTTTGGAGGTTCTCGATCCTTAAATAAGGTATCCTTTTCGGCTATGTTGGCATAGTGTCCCGATGTGATCCTTAGATAGGGTGCCTAAATTTGTATCAGCAAAAATAGCAGGGTGTAAACACCCAGTTAAGCGGAAAACAAATGATCTGTCAAAGTTAAAGTATTGCCAAAGCGATTTTAAGGAAATAAAGTTGACCTGTTCAAGCTATTTTGAGTTTTTGTTCTTCCCTTGCATAGGGTGTCATTTTTCGGATTTGGGCCTTAAATAGGGTATCAATTTTCGTTGGATTGTTCCTTAAATAGGGTCAGGGTTTAAGACCCTTCGCGGCACACACCTATCCGGACTTTATGGGAGTACCCCCCCCGGGCAAGAATGACATCATCGCCAAGCCAACTCAAAAGCTTTCAAAATGGCGGCCGTCGGCGAGGAAGACGAAAGTGATGTCTAAATGTCTTAAATCAGCTGCTACAGCCTGGAAATGGCGAAAGTAAAACTGGCGGCGATAAAACTACAATGAGTGGACAATTTATCGAGTAAAAGCGGAATTGAATCGACGGAATGTTTCGAAGACAAGACCTGTTTGATCGAGTTGTTGAACACGATGAAATTGGGGTTCTTCCAGACACCTCTGCTAGCAGGGAAGGTTCTTTGTGGCGAGGATTGGCGATTGAAGTGGATGATCTGCCACCTTACCTCTCAAGAAACGACCTCGACTGAAATTTGTTATATCAGGATAAACAAATGTCTGAGAAATATTTTGAACACCTTTTTACACCACGGATCGGTCATTTCGATTTCGTCACTGAAACAAACAAATATGCCATGTGAAGGAACATACCATGTTGGGTTGGAACAAGTCCTGAGGAGCTGAAGGAATTTCTGGGGATTACTGTCTGGATAAAGCACAAACAATTGCCGATTTCTACAATAATTTGTTCGTTGCTGCTACAACTATTTTCAGAAAGTATGTTTTAATATTGTGCTAGTCAAAGTTGCTATTTTTGAGGCTTTCCAAGATGCTGTAAATATGCTTTTAGTGTTCAAAGATCATCATGGACCACATGGCCCTAAATATGGTGGTTTAGGGTTAACATACCAAACCTACCAATACTCGAACGCACTCTGTCATCTACGATTACAACTAATATATTCAGTGACTGAAAGCCGTATTAAACAACGTCATCTCAATCGTTTTGGCTGTCCAAGAAAAATGGCTTTTCATCCATACTATACAAATAATACATACATATCTGTTTGTAAATTTACTGAGTACTTGTAACGATGATGATGATAATGATGATTATGATAAAGCGTTTATTTATACACGATAACTAAATTTACAGATTGCTGATGTGGTCGTGTCAAAATCAGGAACTTAGAACTAAAACCTAAAATTTACATAAGAAGCAAACTATCAAAATTACAAAACAAAACTAAGGACTTTACTTATGCAGACAGATTCTAACCTCTTGTTAGTTAGTGTAGAGAGATAATTCATAAAATCATATAAATTGAGTCAATTTGGGCACGTGATCAGATAAAAATAGGTTTACAATAGTCGTAGCCACATTTATCTGTCGATTTGATCTCTTGTTTTGGCTTGTTTTTAACTCATCTCCTTGCCAACAAACGCTGGAGTGGTCTGACCTATAGCCTGAAGCCTTAAAAAAACAAGGCACCGACACCTGGCCTCGTGTGAAAATTTGATACGTTAACTAGTCTTTTTAGATATTTATAACATATAGTCTTAAAAAGTCACACACAGCAATAGTTAGCTTTTCGAATTTAAGACCTTGTATATACAGTAACCGCCAGGCTATTCTTTATTGCTTTAATCATTATAACATGTACAGATTAAATATTACAGCCTCGAGGAATTAAAATGATAATAAAAAAAGCGTTCCGCAAGGCTTGAAAGCTCTAATTGAGCCCATCAGTGTAACACTGCATGATAACTGAAATAATTATATTGTTGAGCGAAGATATAACTCGATACAACGGACAGGTGTATTTCCAAGAATTCTCGCAAGTTATTCAATCGGTTCGATTCAATGGTCTTTTGGTTGAGGCGAATAAAACAAAGAGCTGCTTTGTTCCCTTGTCCCAAGGTCAAGCCTTACGTTGAATGAGCATGATTATGAGCCAGAAGCGGCAAAATCCTCCAGCGTGCATGACAATCATATGAAGTCTGAAGTCTGAAGTCCCCGTTCTGCTATAGTGATCAGACCTTTCAGGTTGTTAATGTTAATAAACTGTGTGGACAGTGTTCCCTAAACTTTGGACTACGAAATGGTCAAGACATTGGCAAGTAATTTCTGAGGTTTCTAAATAGTCGCAAAAGCGATATTTTATTCCTTTTTTAACTTTGTCAAATGGCGGTGTCTATGTCAGTATAGATGTACGTAGCGCTCTGCATAATTTGAAGTAGTTTAGACAAGTTAAATCCCATCAATTTTATCTGGGGCAATTGTCGAGCCAAACGCTTTGTGATCTTGCCTCCAGTTTTTGGGCTTTTATTTCTTTTAAAATAGGAAAAACTAAAGTGGTATCCAAATTAGCGAAGTTAACGTTATCCCGACTTTCTCTGAGAGATAATTCAAATCTGGTTTTATGTTAGTAAAGCAGTAATCGCAATTACTGATGGTCTGATGATCTCTTTTTTTAGGTGAAACGACTGAGCCCGTTTACGTTCAACAAATACATTACATGTTGCCGTACAGTACGTTTTTCAGTAATACAACCACTGGCTTTCTAACTGAAGACCTAAACGAAGACGATTAATTACGTATTGCTATATACCTAGACTTTCACTTAACAAAATGAGCACTGTGATCTGTTGATTCATGGTCACGTGTCCCTGATCAAATTCAAGTCTATCCCGACCCGGATACAATTCCGCAGTTATGTTGTCCGCGCGCCGGATACAACAGCACGTGAACAGTGCGTGACTAAAAAGTGGCATGATCTTGACCAGTCGTGCTCATTAGGGAGTTTAAGAAACGAGGACGCGATATCTTCTCGTTATTGTAGCACTTTCACAATTATTCCAATTTGGGGTCTTTAATGTCTTTTTTTGTGTTCGCTAATCCCGCGGTAAAGGTATTAAATTTGCTCGAAACAAACGATTGCGACGTTTCGAGCCTGTTGAGTTTCTTGTCCAGGTCACGGATCTTGCTTTCGAATCGTTCTGCGGCGAACTTCATCTGTTTGCCGATTTCGGTCTTTAATTCGGTCAATAAATCCTTTTTAAAAGTTGGCATCAGCTCATTAATCCAGAGCTCTTTAAAACGATTTACTAAATCTGGCTGCTCCGTCGTTTTAGCCCGTTGCCAGATCGATGCGGCTCAGTGCCGGTTCCGGGGCTAGCACCTTGATTAATCATGGTATCTTACTTAACAAGCTCTACCACTATAGTTTTCGCGGGATCATTAATGATTGGTTTGCGACGTATCTGAAAAATCGTACACAAACAACGCAAATTGAAGGGCATTCATGAAATAAAGCGCTGATTTCTTATGGTGTTTCCCAAGGGTCTGGTTTAGGCCCATTGGTTTTCTCACAATATGTTAACGGTATGTATCAGTGCTCATGCAAATAAATTTAACTTTTTTTTTTACGGATGACACTAATAAACTATTTGCTAACAAAAATTTGAACACTCTAGAAACAACTTGAAACACCGAACTTCGAAATCTTAAGAGCCAATTTCTGTAAATATCGAGAATCCGGCGTCACTCGTCAAATTTCGAAATTCTTCATATCTTGCCTGAATAACACCTATGGTGTGTTATTTTCGAAAATAGAATTCAAACATCGTGAAGCGCTTGCTTTTTTCTGAAATCGAGGAAAGTTTGAAAAACGCCATTTTACCGCCATGACGCTGCCGAAAATAGTGTAAAATGATGCATTTTGTTATCGCTCGTGTAGATAAACGCGGAGTTATCTATCAATGCGACTTGGCCAGATCATAAGGCATCTCTTGGTCTTTCCAAAGCACAAAATTATTTTGGAAAAGCTACTGGTATATAACCGTTTTTGACCGTTATATATACCACAGTTCAAACGCTTCAGCGAATGAGCTAATTTTAGCTAACTTCCACACCACAAAAAGCCCACTGGTACATATAATTTAACGTTGAAATTGGTATTTTCTTAAAGTACATATTTTGTGCTCTGTTAGGTTAAAATTTCTTCCGCGGCCCGACAAAAGTGCTCCGTCGAGAGACAGAAACGTGAAGTCAAATTTTGCATCGCCGCCATTCTTGAAATCAACATGAACTTTGCCTTCTTCGAACCACAGCTTCGTCAAGAACTAAAGGTCTGCCGATGGAAACCTTAACTCGCTATTCTGAACGCCTAAGGATTACAGTACAATTCTAAACTTACTGTTTTCAATCTCTCTCAGGGGCACCCAACGACAAGTTTCGGCAGATATCTGTTCGGTGGAGGGTAGTTCGCCTTAGGCTTTCGGCATCGATTAAAGAGTGCACTCGGATTTTCGTAAGTAAAACGTGGCCTAACAGATTCGTAATGGGGCAATCATAGCCCCTGAGGTTTTCGGAAAGGTTGTTATTGCTGTTTTTGACAGTCAAAAACGTCAGCTAGCATTTTCGGAAAGAAAAATGGTTCCCTAGAAAGTTAACTTCAGCTAGGATTTTCTCAAAGGAAGATTTTGTTCCCTAACATTTTCGGGCAATTAAAATATCAGCAAGGGAATCAGAACAGATGAAATTCTTCTAGCTATTGAAAAGATCACTTTAAAAAGACTTCAAACACCTTAAGGTACTTAAAAATGCCTTTCTACAGCTTTTGGCTGATTTGGCTCGTTGGGTGTCCGAGCTCTCTGAGTGTGATAACCTTGAACATAAAATTTTGACAAGGTCAGAGTAGGTGATGAAATTATGTAACTCGACGCTGACTTTAATTACGTACGCTCGTTGTAAACTGCTTCTTTCCTCCAACCATCACATTTGTAAAGTTATGACGTTATGATATCTTGAATTCCTACTTGGCCACCATCTTCGGTTACAGAAACGTTGTTGTACTTTGCCTGTAAAGGGAAATTTGTTACATGTAACTGCGTGACGTTGACCAAAGGATTGACAAAACCAATGCTTTTGGTAATCGATAATATTTTCATTTGAACTTTGCAACAGCGTTCGAGTAGAACAGCTGAAATAAAAAGACTATAAGAATATCTTACCTTTTAAAATTGCCTTGTACACATGTCCAGTCAAGGAAACCACGTTAGGAAGAGATGAGTAATAAGCAGGTGTTCAATCGAATGTCATCCCATTTTACATGAAGATCGCTAGTTGCTCTTACGTTGGTTAGAGAAACTGTGACAAATTCCATGAAGATCCAGCGATTTGAAGCTTATTTACTGTGACTCCAGTGATTCTATTTGATGACGTGCGTATCTTTCCGTACCAAGCACACGAATGTTTCGATTTACCTGTCTAGCTTGAATAAAGTACTGTTTGCCCGCATTTTTCTTTGTATAATTTTGGTACCAGGGGGTAGGGGTGGTGGACTAGCGAAGTCAATGGGGTAGGTAGTAGTGGTGGAATGAAGATATCCCTGTAAAGAAATGTGGTTGCAAGAAAATTCTGTACAATTAAGTAACTAGATATAATGAAAAGTATTATTTTTAAAAACAAAGTTGACAAAAATACCTCTTTCCAGAAAATTGTTTACCCACTTCCACCACCCCTCCCTGCTCAAAAAATGTAATACGGTCCTACCTAAAATTGCGGCATGTCCTCGCGTATATTTCCATACTCCAGATACCCAAATAAATGTTTTGTCCTAAAGTTCAAGGTTTTCTTTTCGAAGGTCAAATAGAAAAGGGAAACTTAACAGTATCCATGCAAAATATAAGGGCCTTTTATGTTAACGAACGAGGAGGACTACTAGTTCTTGCGGGAGGGCCCTGAAATAAGTTCCTCACACAGTTTTCTAACCCTCTTGGCTTTTCACCAAAGAGCATAGCGCCTATCGGATATGCGCATCTACAAATATTGGGTGGCTGATGTACAGAAAACCACGGTCATTTGTCGCAGAGATATTCACTTGTTCCTCTGCTTCAAGCGCATCTTTCCTCACCAGCAGTTACCGTCGCAGTTTCGCGGCGAAAACTGTAAAATAAGACGAAACTTGTTGGGGAAATAGAATTTCCGTGGCAGTGAGCTATTCACAGTCTCTCGCCATCGGAGCCGGTCCCGTGTGCTCGCCGCATTTCTTTGGCGACTACATCCGAATGCAGTTACCTTCCGGTGGTAACACTTCTGATTTTCCCGAAGCCTTACGGCCCCGACGTCCGACCCTCTTGGTTTCTCTTAACGCCCAGCCCTCCTTACAGGGCAACCTCGTTGCCAGGGCTTTTCCCTTTTTTTCGAAGTGAGGGAAATAGTCCTGGGAACGAGGTTGCTTACTGGGCTGGTAGTAGCTTGAGGAACTAACGACGGTAGTGACTTGGACAGGTGGAGGAGGGCCTGCACTCTCCATAGGAGGCATAGGTCAGTTTGGCAATTAAATTCAATCATGGGATGACTCTTGTGAGACAGTTTTCTTCTGTCTCCAAAGACAAATGTTGCTCGAGTGTGCCGCCGATGCCTTCAAATCCTGTCCCTGTTTAAGATCTGCTCATTTTGGATACCTTGTTTGGGAAAAGGGACCTTTATTCGAGACCTCATTTTACATACAGAGAACATACAAAAGGCATTATAGAATTTGACTTTTTAAATTATTGTATTAAGTATTGTATTAAGATTCATGACCCAGAAAACCATACCCTTTTACATCAATAAAGGGAGTGGCCGACGGGAGGCTAGGGGCAGGGGCCCGGGGTGACAACGTTGTCTCCACGGAGCTTATCCCTTTATCTTTGAAGAGAAAGGCGCCCTAGGGACGCGGCTTGGGGGTGTATATATATGGCCTATACGAGGACGTGCCGTTGGATAGGGTGTATGGCTTTTGATCCATCTGTCTTAAACACAGTTATACAATTTCAAGCGAGGCTGTCCTAATCAGGGTTAGCCTGGATCTGTCCGAAATCGAAAACGTTTATCTGCATTTATTTAGTATTGCAGGTCATGAATCACCATTAAATCATTTTCAGGACTAGATATCAGCGCTATTGTTTTAAAACAAGATGGTGTTGCCACACACAGGACAGGTATTCCTAAATTATCTTCACTTTTTCTCGTGCTCTCGCCCCAAATATCTGAGAGCCTCGAACAGGCGTCTAAACAAGGTAAGGGTTTCAAAACCCCAGCGGCACCCTTATACTCTTATACTCTACCCATCCATCCTCGTACTACCCGGTGCCACAAACGGATATGTCGTTCAAAGATGCAAAATTCATGACTTCACTGCCTGCTGATACGCTCACAAAAAAAGCAGAAGAGACCATGAAGGATTGGCTGGAGAACTACCGTCCAGTAAGGCAGAGAACAGTGAGGAGCGAGACCACAAAAGATAAGGCAGGAGCTCTTCCACCGGCAGTGTATGCAAAGGCAAATCCTAAAGCTGTTACAAGGGTGCATTTTCCAGCCGACCAAGTTAACACGATGCACACTGCCTCCTTAGAAAACCGCTCTATTGCTGACGAAGGGTGCGCAATAAGTTTCGTAAGTGATACCATTGTTCCGTAACTCACGCTCGCGTCCGAGGCTGATTTCAACCAGGTGGAGGAGTACGAAAGCGATTCCGATCATAGTGATGTTGATTCAGCAGAGTTTGACTCAGAGGAACTGGTTATTGGTAAACCTGTGATAGTGGATACGGTTTGATGTTTAGGCGGTCACAAAACGATAAGCCACGTCATTAAGGTGAATTGAAGAACTGTTACCCATGCAGCATGGATGTTATTTCAAATGTTTCATTGGGCACATATATCATTAAGCTTTGAAAAATACGAGTAAATATACTTAATTGTTTTATTTGTTTTGTTTTTGTCAAAGTACCGCAGTGTACATGTAGGAATGAAGATATAGACCAGATATAGTTTACCACAGTTTTCTACCCCAGAATGTTCCTGGGACTTTACAACAATGAAAATTAATTTTTAACTTTTTTAAACACTGGTAATTAATTTAGAACAGATTCGTTAACCGTAACAAAAAAAATTAACCGTTAGCTGTAAAAAAGCCAAAATATTAACCGTAGCCGAAGAATACCTTTCACTATAACCCCAAGTTTCCTTCACAGGGATATCTTTCACACCACCACTACCCCCTACCGCATTTACTTCGCCAGTCCACCACCCCTCCCCACTGGTACCAAAATTATACAAAGAACAATGCTGCTAAACAGTGCGCTATTCGAGCTAGACAGGTAAATTGAAACATTTGTTTGCTTGGTACGGAAAGATCCGCACGTCATCAAATAGAATCACTGGAGTCAAAGTGAATAAGTTTCAAATCGCTGGATCTTCATGGAATTTGTCACAGTTTCCCTAAACAACGTACGAGCTTGTAAAATGGGATGAAATTCGATAGAACACCTGATTATTACGCATCTCTTCCTAACGTGGTTTCCTTGCCTGGACATGTGTACAAGGCAATTTGAAAAGGTAAGATATTCTTATAGTCTTTATTTCAGCTGTTCGACTCGAACGCTGTTGCAAAGTTCAAATGAAAATATTATCGGTTACCGAATGGTTTTGTCAATCCTTTGGTCAACGTCACGCAATTACATGTAACAAATTTCCTTTTACAGGCAAAGTACAGCAACGTTTCTGTAACCGAAGATGGTGACCAAGTAGGAATTCAAGATATCATAACATCATAACTTTGGAGGAAATAAGCAGTTTAGAAGCAGTTTAGAACGAGCGTACGTAATTAAAGTCACTTGAAAATTGCCGTGTTAATCAGCGTCGAGTTACATAATTTCATCACCTACTCTGACCTTGACAAAATTTATGTTGAAGGTTATCACTCTCAGAGAGATTGAAAACAGTAAGTTTAGAATTGTTCTGTAATCCTTTGGCGTTCAGAATAGCGAGTTAAGGTTTCCATCGGCAGACCTTTAGTTCTTGACGAAGCTGTGGTTCGAAGAAGGCAAAGTTCATGTTGATTTCAAGAATGGCGGCGATGCAAAATTTGACTTCACGTTTCTGTCTCTCGACGGAGCACTTTTGTCGGGCCGCGGAAGAAATTTTAACCTAACAGAGCACAAAATATGTACTTTAAGAAAATACCAATTTCAACGTTAAATTATATGTACCAGTGGGCTTTTTGTGGTGTGGAAGTTAGCTAAAATTAGCTCATTCGCTGAAGCGTTTGAACTGTGGTATATTAAACGGTCAAAAACGGTTATATACCAGTAGCTTTTCCAAAATAATTTTGTGCTTTGGAAAGACCAAGAGATGCCTTATGATCTGGCCAAGTCGCATTGATAGATAACTCCGCGTTTATCTACACGAGCGATAACAAAATGCATCATTTTACACTATTTTCGGCAGCGTCATGGCGGTAAAATGGCGTTTTTCAAACTTTCCTCGATTTCAGAAAAAAGCAAACGCTTCACGATGTTTGAATTCTATTTTCGAAAATAACACACCATAGGTGTTATTCAGGCAAGATATGAAGAATTTCGAAATTTGACGAGTGACGCCGGATTCTTGATATTTACAGAAATTGGCTCTTAACGACTGGCTTATATCCAATAAATTAACTCTTAATATCAACAAATCTAACTTTGTATTATTTCATCCTAACCAGAGGAGGCCTACTTATCACCCCAATATCAGTATATTTGATAGCGACAGGAATGAAAACGTTATCCTTGAGTCCAATGATCACATCAAATATCTTGACGTCATGATTGATAAAAATCTCTCGTGGAAATTCCACATTGATGCCGTCGCCACAAAATCAGTAAAATAATCGGTCTGTTGGGAAAATTACGCCATTTTGCACCACGACATGTACTCCTAAATGTTTGCTAGTCACTACTCCATCCTTACCTAACTTACGGGCTCAGCGTGACGGGCTTGCTTCCTGGGGTCAGTCATCGAAGACTCATCTTAACAAAATTTTAATTCTGCAGGAAAGAGCGCTTCGCGTGATTTACTTCGCCGACAGACGTGTTCACGCAATTCCTTTTTTTGTGCCGATGCAAATGCTCTATTCTTGTCGTTTCTCTACTATGAGTCGGTCTCCAGCTTACTGCATGATATCACAATAATAACGCTCCCTTGCTCAGACATCTTGAAACTACTTCATAAAGCTTCCAGTATCCATTTATACAACACGCGAGCATCCACCTCTGGCAAATTCTTCGTCCAAAGCAATAGATTAGACGTTGAAATACAAAAACGCTCTTTTTCGCGTTTTGGCGTAACACTTTAGAATGAGATACCACGCTGTAAGAGACTTATCTAAGAGAGTATTCAAAAGAAAAATTAACCAACTTCTCTTTGACATTTTGGAAAATGAAAATGATTATATTGAAATGCCTATAATAGTGCAAAAGTAAGACTATTTAAATAACTTAAAATCTCTGTACTTCATTCTTGTACTATTATCATTTCTTTGTTTTTCTCGTATTTCTTTACTTCTTATTAGTTCCGTCTTTATTGGTTTTGAATTTCTTTCCAATTGTATTGTTAATTTATTCTTTAGTTACTTGATTGTAAGTCTGGCCTGCCTAGATTAGCCTTTGCTACCTGCGGGCCAACTAACTCTTTTGTACAATTTTTTAAAATAAAGCTGCTTGTTTGTTGTTTGTTTTGGTCCTAGCATTTTCGGGCAATTAAAATTTCCGACAAGGAATCCGAATAGATCAAATTCTTCTAGTTGGTGAAAACATCACTTTAAACAGACTTCAAACACCATAAGACACTTAAAAATGCCTTCAACGAAAAGATCAAGAAGGGCCAGGAAACGTGTCCAAGACAGTAACTTTGTTCTTATTTGATTTTGTGTTCCTGGCTTAGAAATATATCTCCTGGCCAGATATGTCCAGAGGACATTTGACGAAGACTAAAATGAGAACCATATTGTTGCTGTAAAAAATATGTGACACTTTTGAGACGCTGTCTAGAGTCAGTTATGTGGATTTTTCCAATGTCTAGGTACGACAAAAGTTTAAAAACCTGAATGAAGCAGTATATATCTCAGTAATTTAGAATTTAAACCTTTATAAATGATGCAGTTAAGTACTAAGTGTGAATTATAGCGCACGCCGAGGACACAAACGTAATGGCATCATTACTTAACAATAAGAACAATGAATGTTAATTAGCCTCAGTCTAGTTTTCTGGTTTTTCGCTCCGATTAATTAATTCCCAGCAAACAACAAACAAAGCACGTTATGATGCTATCTGTGTGCAAGAATGTCCGAATTTTGGTATTTGGCGCTCCGGGCTCCGTAGCAAACGTTTTGAGGGCTCCAGGCTCTATGGTAAAATAATATTAGGGCTCCAAATAATGAAGGGATGAGTCACTGGGCTCCACGGCAAAAATTTTTGCTCCCGGGATCCGGTCGCTCGCGGCTACGCACTCTCTCCCTTCGCCATCTGATAAACTTTGTTCAAGGTCATGTTCCTGACGTCATTGCCCCTTTGTTCATCAGCAACCAATAATGATGCTCCTAATAAATGCGCAAATGTAAACGTTCCGCGTACTCTGTTTTCCTCGATCACCTCTGTATTTACATCATGTTAACTTCTACTACAAAGAAACCGGTTTCAGCTGAAGCCAATTCGATTCAGTGTTTAATATGTTCTGAATCACCCGACAGAATAGTTTTGTTTGGCCGTTCGTAGTAGTATTTAAAAAATTTCCAAGATTTTGGGAGGAGAGCTGCAGCCAACAGAGAATCACAGTATATATCCAAAAAAATGTTTTCCGTGGCTGAAGAAAGTTGAGAAATTGTCATCTACTCATAAAACTATTAAAGACGCCATAAACGAGGAAGTTAACGACAATGCCGTACTCCGCATCAAGCGAGGTCTGAGTGAAGAGGTTATTACAAACTGGTGATGTGAAATCGACAAAGAAAACTTTAAGCTTATTTCCAACCAGTGTTTCAGGTGACAGTGTAGTTGTTCTCTATTAACTCAAGGGCTGCTGTTTATGAACTTTCTTGATTCCATTTTTTTTCTGAGAATCAGGCTACCTATTCGGAATTGACGTTGTCTTTCCGCAAATAGAAAGTTATCAAAATGCTTCAAGTAAATTTCAGTTCGTTAGTATAGTGCAGTTTTGAAGTAAGATATTACAGTCAAACGAAGAATGATCCTCGCAATTGTGAACGCAATTTATGCAATGCGAAAAGAAGTCTGAAAAAAATTAAGGACTTCAACGGGGGTTTGAACCTGTGCGAGGATCATTCTTCATTTGATTTTATGGGTTCATATATTGCCGTGAAAGAAATGAGTGTGAATGATATGTGAAATAAATCATATATGAACTGCGGAAATTAATTCAAATGAAGAATGCTCCTCGTTGTTGTTTACGCAGTTTATGCAATTTCGCAAAGAAGCCTGAAAAAATTCAGGACTTCAACGGGGTTTGAACCCGTGACCTCGCAATACCGCCTGCGATGCTCACCAACTGAGCTATGAAGCCACTGACGCTGGGAGCAGGTCAATTGTGGGTTCATATGTTTCCAGGAAAGAAATGAGTGTGAATGATATGTGAAATAAATCATATATGAACTGCGGAAATGAAGTCAAATGAAGAATGATCCTCGCAGTTGTGAACGCAGTTTATGCAATTGTGAAAACAAGCCTGAAAGAAAATTCATTACTTCAAAGGCGTTTGAATCCGTGACCTCGCGATACCGCCTGCGATGCTCTATCAACTGAGCTATGAAGCCACTGACGTTGGGAGTAGGCCCATTATGGGTTCATATGTTCCCGTGAAAGAAATGAGTGTGAATGATATATGAAATAAATCATATATGAACTGCGGAAATGAAATAAAATGAAGACATGATCCTCGCAGTTGTTAACGCAGTTTATGCAATTGCGCAAAGAAGACTAAAAAAAATTCAGGACTTCAACGGGTTTTGAACTCGTGACCTCGCGATACCGGTGCGATACTCTACCAACTGAGCCATGAAGCCCCTGACGTTGGGAGCAGGTCAATTATGTTTTCGGAAAGTTCGCTCTAGATAAGCTCCAAATTTCAAGAAGGTAAACATTATGCTGTATACTGAGGGAAAAAATCTTGAAACTAACGTATGAAAGTACAAATGAACCCATAATTGACCTGCTCCTAACGTCAGTGGCTTCATATAGCTAAGTTGGTAGAGCACCGCACCAGTATCGCAAGCCCTGGAATTTTTTTTCCAGGCCTCTTTACGCTATTGCATAAATTGCGTTCACAACTGCGAGGATCTTGTCTTCATTTCCTTTCCTTCATTTACAGCGTTAATGTTGTAGGCCAACAACTCGGCTGTGAGCGTTTGGAGTACTAGGAGTCTCCATTAAGACATACGAGCTACCGCAAACATTTTCACTTTGAAGAGGTTAAGGTCTGAAATATCTCGTTTTCAACTTGGCTCTAGATAAGCTCAAAATTTCAAAGAGGTAAATATTATGATGTACTCTGAAGGAAAAAAATGTTGAACCTAATGTAGCCTGACTTTTTGCAATAATGCAAGTTTGATAGTTGAGTTCATTTGATGGTTTGCCTCATGATTGAGTCACAGATGTGGATCGCGGCGTTTCGGCCATTACACGTCTGGTCTTTACCAGACGATGGGGTCGACTGGCTGTGTATCAGTATTACCAGAAACGTGGTTGGTGGTCGATCAACCGCGCGATCTTCGCTTACGCTGTTGTTCATTGGAAGAATTCGATCCTTGTCGTTTCCGCGGCGGTCCGCTTTAATACCGGGCGGTCGATTGTGTTGTTTGATCGTGGGCATCCACGCTTCAGGAATTTCAATTTCACTATCCCTTTTGACATTCTCAGGATGAAGTCTTATGTGAATAGCCTCTTTATCCCTATGGGTGTGCCAGTGTGGGGGTTGGTCAATAAAGAATATAGCAATTCGACCGGGCAACATCAACTCTGGGATATGGTTAATTTTATTGATCGAGACCTTCGTTTTGTGTGGTTCTTCACATGTTGAACATGAATATAAAGCGAAATCAAACAGAGCTGGAACTTAGGATGAACTCGAGCAGGGAACGAGGTGCAGAATGGGTCAGGAATCCCGAAGGTCATACGTAGCTTCTTGGTCGAATGTAACATAGTAAGGCAAGCAAAACCTTGCAAGAGCATCGAGGTACGGTGTAGTCGAAGAGAACACTAAAAGAGAGCGTGGCACTGCAAATATAATTGTACGCGCATGTGAAGGCAACCTTCGAGCCAAGTGGCCGCTTAACATTCATGAACAAAAGGTAACCAAAATTCGTGAATTTTCTAGAATTGCCGGAGCAGCAATTTGGTAGCATATCTGATTTTTAAGGTGACGCAAACGTTTCTATAGGCACAAAACTGCGACAGCCATGGTTTTCAATTTGGATTTTCATTGATTTTACGTTTTGAATCATTATTTTATTATAGTGGTTTTTACTGGTTTTGGTCATTTGTATCTCTCCAAGTCTATCGACGTCCCTCAGCCCAAGTATTTCAGGTTCTACAAGTCTCTCGTCAAGTGTGTCGACGTCCCTTAGCACAAGCAATTCGGTTTCTTCAAGTATCTCTCCAAGTCTGTCGATGTCCACAAGTATAAGCAATTCAGTTTCTGCAAGTATCTCCCCAAGTCTGTCGACGTCCCTCAGCCGAAGCAGTTCAGTTTCTACAAGTATCTTTTCAAGCCTGTCGACGTCCCATAGCACCAGCAGTTCAGGTTCTTCAAGTATCTCTCCAAGTCAGTCGTCGTCCTATAGCACAAGCAGTTCGGTTTCTCCGAGTATCTCTCCAAGTCTAACGACGTCCCTTAGCCCAAGTATTTCGGGTTCTACAAGTCTCTCCCCAAGTGTGTCGACGTCCCTTAGCACAAGCAATTCGGTTTCTTCAAATATTTCCCCAAGTCTGTCGACGTCCCTCAGCCCAAGCAGTTCAGTTTCTACAAGTATCTCTTTAAGCCTGTCGACGTCCCATAGCACCAGCAGTTCGGGTTCTTCAAGTATCTCTCCAAGTCAATCGTCGTCCCATAGCAGAAGCAGCTCGGTTTCTCCGAGTATCTCTCCAAGTCTATCGACGTCCCTCAGCCCAAGTATTTCGGGTTCTACAAGTCTCTCGCCAAGTGCGTCGACGTCCCTTAGTACAAGCAATTCGGTTTCTTCAAGTATCTCTCCAAGTCTGTCGATGTCCCCCAGTATAAGCAATTCAGTTTCTGCAAGTATCTTCCCAAGTCTGTCGACGTCCCTCAGCCCAAGCAGTTCAGTTTCTACAAGTATCTCTTCAAGCCTGTCGACGCCCCTTAGCACTAGCAGTTCGGATTCTTCAAGTATATCTCCAAGTCAGACGTCGTCCCATAGCACAAGCAGTTCGGTTTCTCCAAGTATCTCTCTAAGTCATTCGAGGTCCCTCCGCCCAAGCAGTTCTGTTTCTACAAGTATCTCTTTAACTCTTTCGACGCTCCTTAGCACCAGCAGTTCGGTTTCTTTAAGTATCTCTCTAAGTCTGTCGACATCTCTCAGCACAAGCAGTTCGGGTTCTTCAAGTACCTCCCCAAGTGTGTCGACGTTCCTCAGCACAGGGAAATCAGTTTCTTCAAGTATCTCTCCAACTCTGTCGAGGTCCCTCAGCACAAGGAGCTCGGCTTCTTCAAGTAGCGTCCCAAGTCTGTCCAAGTCCCTCAGCCCAAGCAGTTTAATTTTTTCAAGTATCCCTCCAAGTCTGTCGACGTCCCTCAGCACCAGCAGTTCGGTTTCTTCAAGTATCTCTCCAAGTCTGTCGACTTCCATCGACACAAGCAATTCGTTTCCTTCAAGTATCTCTCCAAGCCTGTTGACGTCCCTCGGCACAAGCAATTCACTGCAGTCTACAAGTATCTCTTCAAGTCTGTCGACGTTCCTAAGCACAAGGATTTCAGTTGCTACAATTATCTCTCCAAGCCTGTCGACGTCTATTAGCACAAGCATTTCAATTTCTGCAAGTAAGCCAAAGTGTTACTCATTAGTGGGTAACGGTTTTGCAATTTCTTGTCCTACACAAGGTTTTTCAGATTCGAGGAAAGAACAGAACGTCTTTACTAATTCCTTAGTTTGAAAAAGAGCAACACCTTATTGGGGACATTATACTTTGGTTTTAATAATATAAATAATTATTTATTTTTTAGGATTACTCTGTAAGAGGATTGAGACTTATGTATAATGCTCTAAATATAGAGGGTTTTCACGTGACGTCATAAAAAAACTAAAATTCAAAAAAAAAAAACAGGCTTTTGAATTCTTATCTTTATCACGTAAAAGACATTTTAGAAATGTATCTGCTTGAATGTTTTCAGCTCGGTAGCTTGCTT
Source organism: Pachyseris speciosa (assembly GCA_016490735.1). NCBI lineage: Eukaryota > Metazoa > Cnidaria > Anthozoa > Scleractinia > Pachyseridae > Pachyseris > Pachyseris speciosa. The sequence goes on from JAEMWC010000877.1 coordinate 101,865, forward strand.
TGTATTGAAAATAGAGCAGTTTGAATTTCAGAATTTCAAAATGCGTGACATAAAGATGCCTGCTCACAAGCATGTCACTTACATGAAAACATCGATTCACCGTGTGTTTTTGAGGTTTGAAAAGCCAACATGTTGAGAGACACGTCTATGTGAATGTTTGAAAGCTCAACAGAGAGAACAAAGCCTTTACGATAGCTAAAGTAAGAAACATATGTTATAACTCTTTTCCGGCCGCCATCTTGGCATCCCTCAGAGGGACGCCAAGATGGCTTTTCCATACAAAACACTATAATTTTGAATGGAACATTTTGCCGAATAACTCGATTACGGGATATCGCACGACCCTGAGACTTTAGCTTGTTGTATATTTATTACTCTTTTATAATATCACAATTTCTTAACTTTATCTATTGAATGGTTGATGATTTTATCTTTTTACTTGCGTGACTGAAATCGCTCTATATTATTACTATTATTTTACAATTTCCTTCTTTCTTTTGTTTATTCAAAGTACCTCCATTTGTGAATAACATGTATCGTTACGGCCTGGAGCAAGATGATGGCGAGTTTCGTCTCAGCGACTCGCCATATTACTACGTGGGCACTGTCTGGAGATCAAAACAGACCGCTTTGGATTTCCTTTCTTATATGTAGGTAATAGTAGTAGTAGTAGACTCGTTTATTAAAAACATCATACATTACAGTCGTAGGACTGAATTAAGTACAATATAAAATTACAATAGAAAATGGTTAATTCCAATAATGTTTAAAAGTTATTTACATCGCGTGGCTAATAATCAAAGAGTTCATGAAACGATCGGTGCGACAAACTGGAGCCGAGTATTAAAACGCTTCTTATTTCTCAGACGCTGAGTGTGGGAACTGGCCATAGGAGGTAGCAGATTAGCCAGCTTGTGGTGTTCATTACTTACAATGTCTTACAAGGTCATCTCCTTTCTCTCTTTCAAATCGTGTAATGCGCAATTTATCATAAATGTTCAAAATATATCATTATATTATTAAGCATTATAATTTACTCCCGAGTTGAGCATCAAGTTCTAAAATAGCAGCCAGGAGATTACTCTGTCAATATTGTTGCTGGTGGCCCTTCCGGGCCGAGCGTGCGTAGCAAGCGTTTCTATCATATATATCTCAGATTTCCCACCCTCTTCGCTAAGGCCAATGAAGGAAAGGAAAGAAAAGTGCAGAAACTCAACGGAAACGCTTGCTACACAGGGTAGCCCTACCCTTTGTGTTGAAAGCTGTCGTACAATAGAATAATCATCATCCCAATGCGCAAATTACTGCCCGAAGAGTGCAAATGAAGGATAAAATAATATAAAATTACAGCTTTCCGGAATAAGGTGACAATAGTTTATTTTCTTATATGCCTTAAGTAAAAACGTGGTCAGGCCACTAAAATCAACAATATCCTATGGTAATTACTGGATATAACGATATCTTTATACAAATTGAGTTAACGGGCTCCCGGGGTTACTCCCTATAATGGCCTATAAGGGGAGGCTCCGCCCGAAAGGGGTACCTTTTTCACGCTTCAGGTATATAAAAGGGTAGGGATTTCACGAGTCGAAGTATATGAAAGGGTAGGGAAATCTGTCATTGAGGTATTTAAAAGGACCTTTCATTAAAATATTTCGAACACACAAACCTTATGACTATACTGTTTTAAATTATTTAACGCTACATAAAAATTACAATAAGAATTCCTGTTTTAGGTATACGAAAGGGGTACTATTTGTCAATGGAAGGTATACGAAAAAGGTGCCTTTTCTGTCAAAAATGGTATAGAAAAGCGTAAGGGGTCGGACCTCGGGGCGGAGCCTCCTCATACCAAAACATTTTTAGTACTCCCCCGGAAACGCATTATACACGTTTTCTTTACTTTGCAGATATGTCGCAACGGTAAAATTCAACTGAATTATGAATGGAGCTGGTGGTGGCCACAAAAGTTTGGCGTCTACCGATGGTTTAACAATATGGAATTAATTGCACCATTCTGGGCCACTGTAGATGAGTACATAGCTTTTAAAGATGGTTACTCAAAGGTGTATTACCACGTGTATGAGCAAGTTCGACAAAACACCGTTGAAAGCCAAACCAGTGAAGTGCTGACCATTGCCTCAGAACATGTCCAACGCTACGACACAAGTGGGAAGTTTACCAACTTTAGAGCCACTTGGGTTTTGGTTGTAACGTGGGAAAACTTCTGCCCTTATGTGTATTATGTATACTCGTACTACTGGTACTGCCCTGGGGTAAGAGTTAACATGTCTTTAGCACGCAAAACGGTACGTCTTAAACGTACAAAACATCAGTTATCTGGAAGTCGATTACTTCCACGCTTAAACCTTGTCAAACGATTTCATTTCTAATATACAAAAGTGCTTTAGATTTAAATACAGGAGACCTTTCCCAGCGAAATCTAAACAATAAAAAAAAAAATTATAAGCTATTTTTGTAAGCCCATCTATCAAGAAGCACTCAACAAAAGCGGATATCACTACAACCTGTCATTCAATGCCACACCAAAACAGACACCACGTCCACGGAGAAACAGACAACGGAACATCACATGGTTCAACCCGCCCTATAGCAAGAACGTAGAAACAAACGTCGGAAAATGCTTTCTTTCACTAATTGATAAGCATTTCCCCAAATCTAACCCACTTCACAAAATTTTTAACCGTAACACCCTCAAATTAAGCTACAGCTGCATGGGCAACATCAAAACAATCATATCTAACCATAACAAAGCCGAAATTAACAAATCCACACGCACTAATAAGCAAACTGAGAGAAGCTGCAATTGTCGGAAACCTGACACGTGTCCCATGGATGGAAGCTACAATGTGGAAAACGTCATTTACCAGGCTGAGGTCACCACAGAAACCACAAAGGAAACGTACATCGGACTTTGTGACACTGCGTTCAAATTGCGGTATAGAAACCATGTATGTTCATTCCGTAACGAGCGTTACAAACATGCTACCGAGCTTAGTAAATATATATGGAGTCTCAAAGATAAGAACACTAAGTATGTCATCAAATGGCGCAAGATAAAACAAGCTAGTTCTTATTCCAATGTTACTAAGAGATGCAATTTGTGTTTGTGGGAGAAATATTTCATTATTTGTAAACCAGAAATGGCAAGTTTAAACAAAAGAAATGAGCTGACATCGTGTTGTAGACATGTTAGGAAATTTCTGTTAAGAAATGTCATTATGTAATTAGCGATAACGACCCCGCGTGACGCGACACGCCTAGTATGTTATGTATGCATTGTTCTGTATTTCAAATTTCTGTGATTGTAACCGTTATTTCTGGCAGTTGCCTGATGATTGCTTCGCAAGAAGCATGAAACTCAGAGTTGCAGTAAATGTTTAAATAACCTAACTCTTGGATTATAATTATTTGCAGCTCTAGCTCTGCCATTGAGCACTTTATAGTAGATGAGGATTTCAATCCACTTTATGGTTATATATATATATATATATATATATATATATATATATATATATTGGTGACTGAATGAGTACTGCAATTTGTCTAGCGATAGTACGACTTCCTCTGCTTGCGTAACCTATTTCAGAATTCACAATATACTCATGGTGCAAAAATAAAGATAATGTGTCGCGGAGAAGGTGAAAACACACAAATTTTTTCAAGGCAGACGTTATTTCTAAAACACTCAACTCCTTTTAGTTTTTCAAACAACCTTTTTTGGCTTTCATGGACATATTAGAAAGACTTAGAAGTGTAACAGTACTGTTGTTGATGGCTCCTCAATCTTTTATCAAGAGAAACAGTTTTCAAGCTGCCATCATCACAAATGGGCTCAACACGTTCTTGCTGTACAATTACCCCAGTGGAGGAATTCAATGGGTTATTCCAGGAGTTCCGTAAATTATTTTCGTTGCGCAATCGAAGCTTTTACTATTGAATCCCAAACAGATTGGAGTTTTTGTTTTGTTATCAAACTTAATAAAATAATGTTACAAGCAATTTTGACTACAATTACCTATTAGTTATAACTACATTACGCTAATTTTGCATTTTGAGAGGATTTCATGGTCTTTGAACGTAAATAGTAGATGAAGAAAACAATAGAACCTAATCATTTGTTCTAACTTCTTCTAACTTCTTCCTAAGGGTCAATTCTGATAGGCTTTTGCAAGGGCCTTAGAATTAATGAAAACGAAACCGTAGACAAGGCATTCATCTTCATTTAACAAAAACATAGCGTTTGTCCCCAGCCCTTTTGTAAATCCTTTAATCACGCAACAACTGAACACAAAAAAGTCTCACCTTGACTGCCATCGTTTTTAAACAGGAACGACGTCGGTTACTATTCCTACTGGACCAGTTGGTACGGTATTCCTATCGGGGGCTGGAATGCTGGAGACAATGGACACAACTACTTAAACATGAAGGGGTGAGGAGAACAGGTTTTATCTTCATCTAAGACGTTTTGTTTGTTTAACTTTGTTTTTTTTATACTGAAGACTTTGACTACACCTTACAGTTTAATTCGTCTTAATAATCTGAGATGCTTCTCTGTTCAATGCGAGACCAGCGCTCAAAACAGTCCATCTTAAGGTGGATAGCACTTTGCAGCACTATTACTTTGATTGATCATTGCTACTACTCTTTATATGATAAGACACAACTTTTTTATAAATTAAAAAATCGGGAACACATCCCGAGGCACCATGAATTTGCGAAAATGTAAGTTGGCTCCATATCCCACTCCACGATTAATTTGAAACTTGGCAAAATGTTGGCTCACGACATGATTATTACTGTTCAACAGTAAAATATAGGGGACATTGAGCTCGTTTATGAGTTATTATTAAAGATAAGATTAGGGGTGTTTTAACATATACTATATATACTTTTGCTATGGTAACCTAATAATTATGTCATGAAAATTTTCATAACTTGTTTACCAATGTTTGGCATTTGTTTGATACCACTACCAGGGGATCAACTGACAAACACTGATAGCATCGATCCATCAAGGTATCCGTGCTGGAAAACTGTGTCACTTTCTTAAATCCCCCTTGGCCCTTTTCGAAGTGTTTACACTTGGGTTATGAGGCGCTCGTTCCAGTCTAATTCCAGTAGTGTTCCATTATACCCACAGCAATTACTATTAATAATTTTCTCATTTTCTTTTGATCATTCAAGGGATTCTTTCCCTTTTGTTTTTCTTACTGTATTGTTCTTTTCATAGCTCGGGGACTTTGTTGGGGATGTTAAATCTTGATGAAAAGAAAGGAAACACCGATTTGATTGGAAGATATTTTTGGAGGATAGAAGACAGCGATGGCATCGGCTCTTTGGAGAAGTGCTTCACTTGGGCCTTTTTTCAAGAAGACGTGCATTTCCCTTTTTTTCATAACTGGTTGATACGACAGGATTGGCGTATGGCTTGTCCTTGTACTGAATGGCAGGCGTGGTTGGATAGGGGAAGATTCCGTTGGGACTGGTATTCATGGCCCGATTATTGCTATGAGTCAAGACGCTCAAAATTGTTCTTTTATTACAATCCTCAAAAGGGACTGATATCTTTTAGGATGACCCAAATGTGTTGTTACTCCTCGGACTGGAAAAACTGGGGGGCGCTTAAGACTGGAGCACCTGACGGGGGTCGCGTCAAAGTGCAAGTCTATTATTATTGGTTGAATCGCGCTGAAATTGTTTACACTGACCTGGAAGCCTACAGATATTGTTGTGTCGACCTTCCTTACTGTGATTTATTTTACTATTATCGTCCATCTGATGACTGCCGTCTTTACAGACCTCCCCGTAGACGTAAGTTCTGTTAGTTATTACTATGTTTGTTTTGGACCAGTGGACTGACTGACTGATGATCAGAGAAAAGGACGTATGAACAGATTGAACTGACTGGCTGACTGGTATTGGATGAGTGAAAAAGTGACTGACTCACTCAAAAACGATTTAATGGGCAACTAACCGAACGACTTTAACGGCAGGCTGATTGGTTCGTTCGACAAACGGCTGGCCGACTGGTTGACTAAATGAATAAACGAATGCATGCCACTGAATGAATGTATGACCGACTGATTGACTGACTGACTGACTGACTGAACGAATGAATCAATGAATGAATGAGTGAATTGCTGGTTGAGTAGGTGACTGGCTGACTGAATGAATGAATGGGTTACTTGCCGTAAAAGGCGGACTAAGTGACCAGTATAACTTGAACAACTGACTTAATGACTCATTGGCTGCTTTAAATTTTATCCCTTTGACTTAATGAACGAAGGAAAAATGGACTGACAGACTGAATGACTGACTGACTGAATGAATGAATGAATGAATGAATAACAGTAGCAGTAACAGTAACAGTAACAGTAACAGTAACAGTAACAGTAACAGTAACAGTAACAGTAACAGTAACAGTAACAGTAACAGTAACAGTAACAGTAACAGTAACAGTAACAGTAACAGTAACAGTAACAGTATATCTTTACTGTGCCGTACTCTCACAAGGGAGGTATTGGTCTCTTTGCAATAAAGAGTCTAAAATTTTAGCGACTTAAAATAACAAAAAGGAGTGTTAATTTTACAATTCACAATAATAAACTAATTTATCATTTAATTACAGTTGAGGATCTCTTTTCTTTTTTGAAGCATTAAGTAGATATATTTCCCTATAATCTTAAATGTATTTTGATTCCCAGCTTTCAGTATATATTTAATCTTGTCGTGATAATTTAAGGCCTCGAAGCAATTGTCCACTCTCTTAACGATGGGATGGAAATCTAGTCGGATATCATAGTACCCTTGGCAGCACATCATGAAATGCTGCTTATCTTCTATGGCATTCGTCTTGCAAACCAAACATATTCTATTTTCCACAGGAATTGATGGTCCTCCTTTTTCGTACTTTCCAGTTTGTATTCTTAATGAGTGGACTCCTAACCTAAGCTTTGTTAGGCTTACTCTGTGAGTTGGATTTCCAATTTTCTCCAGATAATCTTCTATCTGGTAATCTTGTTTAATTTCCTTATGTGTGAATTTTTGCCTAGAATCTAGCGATGAACTACTCTTGGATGCTAACTACTGTTGTATATATTCGTTCCTTAATTTCTTTTTCATATTAGAACGAGCAGTCTTGAGGTTTTACAAGGTTACGGTTTCCTGTGTAAAAAATATTGGGTACTAAAACATCACTTCTGAATATTGGAATGCTTCACGTAACAAAGGGGTATTTGTTTGATAATTCAGTCGCTGCCAATTATTAAATATAGCTGCTTTGATATCAACACTTAAGGGGTGCCGTCCAAGTTCTGCTCTACATGCAACGTTTTCTGTATACCACGGTGCGTTCAAAATCTGTTTACAGAATTTGATGTGGACCTGTTCAATTGTGCTCTAAACTGACCGACGCACTGTTAAGCGGACAAAGTGACTACCTATAACTTGAACATCTGCCTTAATGACTCACCAGCTGTTTTAAATTTTATCCCATTGTTTTTTTAAAAAAGCCTTTGTTTGTTTATCACGTAGGTTGGTTTTGGGGTGATCCTCATTTCAAGACTCTGGATGGTGGGAACTACACATTTAATGGCCTTGGAGAATATGTCATGATCGATGCACAAAACGGAGCATTCCAGTTGCAGGCCAGGACTGGCCTTGCACAGGGGAATTCAACAACAGCTACTATTTTCACGGCTGGGGCTGCTAAAGAAGAAAACACAAGCATTGTTGAATTGAAAGTGAAGAAAGGAGGTGAGGGAGGCTAATCGGTCCAAACTGGCTAATTGAATAAGAGCCTTTAATTTCAAAGAAAGCTTGATTTGTACTGAAACCTTACTTACGGCGTTTTCATTGCTACAAGATATATGAAGACAAAACCCCGGAAATTCACTTCAACGTATTACCCTTTAAGATGCTAACCCCATCGCCATCAAAATTCACAGTAATGACAATGACATTTCCCGAATCTACAATTGCAGGCTGACGTTTTTGCCGCAGATTCGCAAGTAAATGAGATCACTAAACAATTCTCCCGCTCCTAGTTTCTTCGTTTCTTCCTTCTGGTTTATTCTGAAAGCATATCTTACCTTAAGGTGATTGGGCATGGTTTTCTTTGTGTCTTATAATTTAATTGTTTTTACCTCTATTGGTTCCAGGTGGCATAAGCATTTTGATTGACCACGCAGTTTACAGTGGTTATAGCAATCTAACAAACCAAAGTGTAAGCGCTGGGGGTAATATCTCTTTCTCAAAGCCTGAAGAAAACTGTCTGGAAGTTTCTTTCCCGTCAACAACGGCCGTCAATTTTTGCGAGAAAAGAGAAATGCTGTCCTTTGTTGTAACTCCCGGAGATGCTTATAAAAATACAACGAAAGGGTTGCTGGGAACTTGGAACGATAACCCGGATGACGACTACACGTTGCCTGATGGGACGGTACTGCCATCCTCCTCCTCGTTCAGGGAGATTCATTTCAAGTTTGGTGTAAGTACATATTCGATAACTTTTTTCAGATTTTAATCACTAGTTGATTTAGCTAGAGTAGTTTTGTAATTTATATTAGTAAGAGTGTTCTGAAATGAGTGATTGCAATTTGTGAATTGTACAGTAAATATTATACAGAAATTATCACACGTAAAGAAGAAGATTGACTTTCTCCGAGTTAATGTTGCTGTGAGGTTATAGCTCGGTTTTTCCATTGTTTCAGGGCAAATCAACCAATCCCAGTCCTTATTCACCTATGCTCAAAATGAAAGCGTGGATTCGTTTGCGAAGCTGGATTTCGAGCCCATGTTTTCTGATAACATCACGTGGCATAACGACAGCTTAAGGCTCGCAGCTGAAGCTCAGTGTGGAGAAGATTATGAGTGCTTGTTTGACGTGGCATCCACAAGAGACCTGTCTGTTGGCATGGTAACAAAAGATATCAATATTCAGTTGGTGAATGAGTCAAACATTCTTGGTGAGTAGAGGCATTCGCATGATTATAAGAAAACCTCGGTAATTTACCCCCACTTTTTTCCACTTAGAATTTAGCCTGGTGGTCGAGAAAAAAGAATGTTATTTCATTCTCAAAATTGTTTACTAGGACACAAATTATATTATTAATCGAATTCCGATCTCATAGGGGCAATAAAAAAGTTGCAGAAGGAACAAAATAATCTACAATCATGATTTGGCTATGAAAACGCAGTTGTGAGCGCAAAAATTTATGCATTTGCGAAAAGAAGCCTGAAAAAAATTCAGGACTTCAACGGGGTTTGAGCCCGTGACCTCGCAATACCGGTGGGATTATCTAACCAACTGAGCTATGAAGCAACTGGCATTGGGAGAAAGTCAATTGTGGGTTCATATGTTCCCGTGAAAGAGAAGAATATGAATGATATATATGAAATAAATCATATATGAACTGCGGAAATGTAATTAAATGAAGAATGATTCTCGTAGTTTTCAGGCTTCTTCTTCGCAATTGCATAAATTGCGTTCACAACTGCGAGGATTATTCTTCATTTGATTTCATTTCCACATTCATCATTAATTCCACATTCATCATTTATTCATTCATTCATTCATTCATTCATTCGTTGCCATATCATTATAATAAACGTACAGTATACGGAAAATTAAGGGAAGTAGATGGCAAGGAAAGCTTGATAAAGAAATAACGGGGCTTATAAAGAATCAGATTTCCTCGAGTGTGTCACGAGCACCGTTAACGCTATCTACACAAAGAAATTCAAATGCTGCGGATGGCAATGTGCAAGTATTTTTCCTTTGAACGTTGTGCCGCGTAGCACTAGGAACACAAATAGTGGAACAGAGAATTAACTCTGAAGTGTAAATTAAAGTGCTACTTAAAACCCATGAATAACCCACTGGGCGTTAGCCCTAGTAAAGGGAAACAGGGAACCACACGAGGCAAAGAAAAAATCTTTTGACCTCGGTGGGAATCGAACCCACGACCTCCGGATTAGATCTACCGTTACTCTGCCGACTGAGCTACAAGGTCGCACAGAGAAAGTCGGGGACGATTTTAGATGGTGAATCGCGGCGAAGAGAAAGTAAGGGTACATATGAACGTTGTGCCGCGTAGCACTAGGAACACAAATAGTGGAACAGAGAATTAACTCTGAAGTGTAAATTAAAGTGCTACTTAAAACCCATGAATAACCCACTGGGCGTTAGCCCTAGTAAAGGGAAACAGGGAACCACACGAGGCAAAGAAAAAATCTTTTGACCTCGGTGGGAATCGAACCCACCGAACCCTCAAAAGATTTTTTCTTTGCCTCGTGTGGTTCCCTGTTTCCCTTTACTAGGGCTAACGCCCAGTGGGTTATTCATGGGTTTTAAGTAGCACTTTAATTTACACTTCAGAGTTAATTCTCTGTTCCACTATTTGTGTTCCTAGTGCTACGCGGCACAACGTTCATATGTACCCTTACTTTCTCTTCGCCGCGATTCACCATCTAAAATCGTCCCCGACTTTCTCTGTGCGACCTTGTAGCTCAGTCGGCAGAGTAACGGTAGATCTAATCCGGAGGTCGTGGGTTCGATTCCCACCGAGGTCAAAAGATTTTTTCTTTGCCTCGTGTGGTTCCCTGTTTCCCTTTACTAGGGCTAACGCCCAGTGGGTTATTCATGGGTTTTAAGTAGCACTTTAATTTACACTTCAGAGTTAATTCTCTGTTCCACTATTTTTCCTTTGGGCAGCGCCATTTATAGTGATGGCTCTATTGTCAAAGAAACAGCAGTCACAGTCCGGAAAGACCATTTAGTACCTGGAAGTCTGCCTTTTTTAAACCCTTGAAGCGCATTAATTTTACACTCGTCCTTGCGTGAAAGGCAGTTGTGTATAACTGGACAGACGTTAACTGAAGAGCCAGGTGTTGTAAGAAAAAAAGTCTAATAGTTGAATTTGGTATTTAAAGCTGGTAACTCTTTTCTTGTCTTTTTCTTACCTCGTTGCTCAGACAATTTTCCACCCAAGATAATCAACAATTCAAGCTCAATAAACGCCACACTTAATTCAATTGTTCAATTGGATATCATAGCAGAAGACAACGACACGATTTCGTTTAGAGTGATTAACAAGCCTCCAGGCGCCACCGAGAACCAAAGTGGTAACGTGTTTCATTTCACTTGGCTTGTTACATCTATACGAAAGGTAGGCGGCGCCAGTATCCAAATTTCAATTTGAAAGTATCAAAATATACGACATAGAGTTCTACATCCTTCAACTTATGTCTAGAGGTAACGAATTTCTTTTCTTTTCTTTACAGTTTAATCTGTCTTTTGTTGCTACTGACGACAAAGGCGCTAGCACAACCTGGAGCCCCACGATTAACATGTGCGCCTGCAATCACGGTGGGCAGTGTAGGCAACCAGATGAAGATTTGTTTACATGGGATGCACATGCCAGGGAGGTTACACAGGAAGGTTCTGTGACAGTGACATTGACGCCTGCGAGATGAATGGTCAGCCGTGTTATTCAGGCGTGGAGTGCATTGATCTTCCTCCTCCAGCTAATGCCAGTGGATACATTTGCGGGCCTTGTCCAACAGGTTACACCGGAAATGGCGCTCAGTGTGCAGGTGTGTAGGGGGCGTCACAGAGCACTAGTTCACTAAATCGAAACCAAGAAAGTGATATTTGTACCTCAATTTTCCCTTTAAAATATGGGCAAAGAATATATCTTTTATCGCAACAGGTTTCAAACTGAAGGAATTGTGGAGTGGAGGTAGCTAGAGGTGGTTTAGCACTTCCTCTTTTTCTCTTTGAAATTTTAAAAAAAGGAAAGAAAGTAAAGAGTTTCAAATTTTTTATTGTTATGCTTGTCAACCGCAACTATTGCAGATGGGATTTGCGACCTCAACTGTAGCTTCATTGAAATCAAGGACTTAATAGTGTACGAGCGTCTTTATGGAAAACCCTGTCGTAACGCAGTGAAGTTTTAAATTATGTTAATTTTTGTAGAATTCGATGAATGTCAGAGCAATAATTCAAACAGCTGTGACCAAATCTGTGTCAATGTTCCGGGGTCTTATTTCTGTGATTGTCGTGAAGGTTACAGGCTCAATGCCGATGGAAGAAGCTGTGACGGTAAGTCATACCATCAGTTGAAGTGAATACCTTCCAATAGGAAGTTTAATACAATTCTAAAATTAAAGGAAAGTTTAAAGAATCTGCGTCAATCCCCTGAGGTACTATTTTTTGCCACAAAAACGAGCCTTAAATAATTTTTGCGAAGATAATTTTTACCAGTTTTGCCCCAATTTTAAATACTGAATCCGTCCGTGCAAATGAGCATAGGGATGGCTAACCGTTTTGTTTACCGTATCTCGACAGACGGGTTCACCAACGTTCTTTCACGCTCTCAGATGCGCTTTCTTTATTTTTGTTAACAATTCAAAGGGTACGTTCTTTTGGAACCATTCCGGAATGGGAGTAGAACGCACTCGTTTTCTTTTGAGTCCTTATCTGTTCTCGGAATGAACTGAATAGTATTATGTTCATTACGCTCCCAACAGCGGAATCAAGGAATGGATGGAATATAGTTTGTTCAAAAGAAAACAATTGCGCTTTATTTTGAAGAAGTTTTGGCGCGAAAATCCTGTGCTGCCCGCTAAGCCCCTGACGTGACTCCGTAATTCAGGCCCTGATTATAACTGATAAGACTGTTATGTTATATGTCAAGGCCCTGGCAAACGAGAACACATTGTAGCGGACACATTGTTGCGGACACAAATGTTTCCCTGGTTGCTCGCAAATATTTCCGATTTTTGTGTCCGCAACAAACGTTTCCCAGTTTGCGGAGCATGGAAACACAACATTTTTTTTGCATCCCGCTCGTTTGCGCACCCAAGAAACATCATCAGCAAGAATGTGTCCGCAACAACGTATTCTCGTTTGCCAGGGCCTTTAATCGTACGAGTATAGTAACTGTTTCTTTGACTATTCGTCATCCTTGTTGTTGTCCTTTTGTTATAGATATCAATGAATGTGAGATACGAAATAACTGTACACAGAGGTGTGTCAACAATCAGGGCAGTTACAACTGTTCTTGTAACCAGTATTTCGAAAGAGATCCCGCTGACTGGTCAAATTGTGTGGGTAAGTGTTAACAGAGAAATTTCTGGCCAGAAATGTGGTAATTATTGATACCAAGTGAAGGGCGGTGCATGTCATGGATTTTTTCTTCACTATTTGAAATTAGTTATCATCATCATCCTTCGACTACAGTCGAGATCGATGCCATTCTGTTTTGCCACTGACTCTCATCTGTCATCGGTCTCCGAAATTCATCAAAGTAAAACCCGGTGTCTCTTGCGATTGTGCTGGGGTAGGTGAGGTGTCTATTTCCTCTACTGAGGCATGGTAGACCATCCAGGTAAGAATATCAGAAATGATTTGATCTTTGGCTTTAAAGCAGTGTCCTGCAAGGGAGCTCTCCTGTCTTCCATGACCGTGGAGATAGAATGATTCTTCTTGGACCCGCATTTAGTAACCAACAATCAGTAATACATATGTTAACTCTTTTGTAGCCACAAATCCATGTTCGTCTGGTCATGGCTGTTCACAATTTTGCTTCAAAGGAAGTACCAACCAGCCAACTTGCGCATGCTTCGCTAACTACGAGTTGGAGAGCGATGGAAAAACGTGCAAAGGTAGTGGAGACATCATCTTCTTAATACTCTGATATTAATATCAGGGGTAGATAACTGAACAAAAAACCTATTTTCTCTGGAGGAGGATAAAATCTTGGAAACGGACCTAGACGCTTTACTCAAAATAACTCAAATACCTTGGTATCATTGATGCAATTACATGCCTCAAAAACAAAAACAAAACAGACTTACAAGACACCTGGCCAATGAAGCACATATAAGCGATGCGGGTGGGTTAACTCTGTAACAGTTTTGGTGCGGGTATTTATGTCCCTTATTTCTAACCATTATCCCTAACTAACTGCTTGAAAATCATACCCTTCACAGTTGCATATTTCTATATACCCCTTTTCCCCGCAAAAAAGAATGAACAGCAACATTGAGAAAACAAAAATGTAACAACAACGACAAAAAAATTGAGTATTTCCGATGGTAATCATAGGGAAATCCGAATGTTCCAAGTTTTATGGTTTCATGGTATGATGAAGGAAAAACATATCTGGAGTGATCGATTAGAGCACATATCAGAACATGCGCGTTTTAACTTAATCCTGCGCTCTTATTGGGAATTATTGAAAACAGATGATAAAGCAGATAAATTTGCCATTCATAGTTTACTTTCAAATCAAGATTTCACCAACATATAGCCATTTTTCACACATTTTCTCCAGATATCAATGAATGTGATCCAGAAAAGCCCCTCCATCGTTGCGCTCAAATTTGCGAAAATATCCCTGGAAGTTACAAGTGCTCATGCCAGAAAGGATTTGAACTGAGCCGAGATGGCTACGACTGTCAAGGTACCACCTGAGTTTTCAATAACTAAGTAGTTTTTTTTTTCTTTCTTTTCCTTCATAATGCCTGTGGAAGAGTCCTACTACTTAATGCCCAACATTCTGTTCTTTATTCAATCAAAAATGAAAGGACAATTTACCCAACCCGCGTATAGCATCAGCTAATCTTGGTTGGTATTAGTAACAAATCACATTAAACATTATAAGCTAAAAAGATAACATCACTACTACAATATCACTATTAATATTATAAGTTATGCATTCGATTGCTACATTATAAGCTAAAAGATACAGTTATCATTTAGTTACAAGTTAAAAACAATAAAGTTAAATTAAACAACGCACAATAATCAAGTAAAAGCAAAGCAAACTGGAAATTAGAGAGGAGAGATTGTGATATAAGTGAAGTATATAGCTATAATTTACGATTAAGAGATTGTTGAGTTTATGCGAGATATTTATACTGTAAACTCGCCGGTAAACTCGCCTCGAATGAAAAAACTTGTGTCCGTGTCCGTGTTAATCCTATGTTTCAATTTAAGGTTTAGGTGTAAGCCCCCCGTGATGAACTTATTCAGCTCTTGTGGCGAACATGTATAGCAGTATGTTTAAATAGAAAAAATGAAAAGTCACAGACAACTATGGAGATACAACAGGGGCACCCAAGGAGTCAAATCAACCAAAAGCTGTAGAAAGGCATTTTTAAGTGCCTTATGGTGTTTGAAGTCTGTTTAAAGTTATGTTTTCATTCGCTAGAAGAAGTTCATCTGTTCGGATTTCCTAGCGTGAAATTTTAATTGCCAGAAAATGTTAGGGAAGAAAATGTTCCTTTGAGAGAATGCA
The DNA here is from genome assembly GCA_016490735.1 of Pachyseris speciosa. Taxonomy (NCBI): domain Eukaryota; kingdom Metazoa; phylum Cnidaria; class Anthozoa; order Scleractinia; family Pachyseridae; genus Pachyseris; species Pachyseris speciosa. The sequence continues at coordinate 117,191 of JAEMWC010000877.1, forward strand.
AGCTGAAATGAACTTAACACGAACTTTCGAGGGAACTATTTTCTTTCCGAAAATGCTAGCTGACGTTTTTGACTGCCAAAAACAGAAAATACGGCCTTTCCGAAAACCTCAGGGGCTATGATTTCCCAATTGCGAATATTTTAGGCAACGTTTTAGTTACGAAAATCCGAGTGCACTCTTTAATCGACGCCGAAAGCCCGAGGCGTCCCGAGAATTACCCTCCACCGAACAGATCTCTACCGAAACTTGCCGTCGGTTGCCCTGATACAAATGGAGAGAAGGGCCCAACGAAAGGCAGCACTAAATTGCCAAACGTTGCGATTTATATGTTAAATACATCATGACACCCCCAAACGATTAATTCAATTACCGAACTAATTGTCTGTTTGATTTTCGTTTATCAGATATTAACGAATGTCTGGATGATGAGTTGTTTAATTGCACGGACGAGTTCCACAAGTGCGTCAACACTCGTGGCTCGTACAAGTGTGAATGTGACCAGAACTTGTACTTCATCGACGGAAAATGCAGAGGTAATATTAAAGGAGATCAATTGATTTTTTAACGTAATATTGCAAAACAGAATGAAAAGCACCTAATGCAGTACGTAGTTGAAGATTGCTTCTAGGGGATTGACGTTTTTGACAAACCTGCTTGTGCTGGATCCTCATGAGCACGTACGTAAGACCTAGCGAATCGATTAGTACTTTAAAAATACTGAAATATTGACGTAAGTGCAGTGATCGACTATATGCTTCTCTCGAAGACGGGATCAGATTCTTCCTGTTCCTTTTTTGTTCTCGTTTAAGTCCTAAGTTTGTCGACCCTATTCTTTGACCATTCAAATGACGAGCAACAATTTCCCGTTATGTTGTTTATTTTAATTTACCTCGTCTTGGAACTTCTTTGTTTGTGGAAAAAATCATAAGCTGTGGCCATTCAAATGATAGCTAGTGAGCAGTACTTTTCTGTGGTACTATTTATTATGCTGTACAAGGTGGTATTTCCTTTTGAGTCTGCGAATGAAATCCTTGAGTGTGACCATATACATAAAAGCTGCTGAGCGGTACTTTCCATTGGTGCTGTTTATTTTAATGCATAAGGAAGTTCTAACCTCGTGTTCGAAGAAGACCTTTTAATCGTCTGTTTTTATTTTAAGCCATCTTGCGTTGTATTAGTTAAAACCTTGCCTTACTTCCTTAGGTCTGGCCAAGGGCGATCCTCCTCCCACTCCAGTGCTGCCAACACCACGACAGCCTTCAAAGATGGAAGAGGAATCGGCTGTGCAAATATCAATTGCAACTAAGGATGATGTATGTGGGTTATTAAACAAAATAACGAACAAATGAATGAATGAATGAATGAATGAATGAATGAATGTATGAGTGACTGGACGGACGGATGGATGGATAGATGACAGACTGACTGAATGAATGAATGAATGAATGAATGAATGAATGAATGAACAGATTTACGGATGGATGGATGACTGAATGAATGAGTGAACGAATTAATCTCTGTAATTTTGTACCTTGGAACAGTTTGAATGAGATTTCAACACTGACAAGATTTTCAAAGAAAAGATGGCGTCAGTCACCTCAGTCACCTCAAGCTTCTGCAATGAGAACAGGACAGAATGTGCACTGAAAGATTCAAGACGAAAAAGGTAACTGTCTGCGGTGTTTCGTAAACATACATTCACGTAGACCTTAAATAATGAGCGATCGAACTATTGAATGTTTCCATGGCCTTATATCTAAGTAAGACGGTCAATCTTCTTGCGTAAAGATCTGTTTGATAATGGTTCGTCTGAGTGTACACAGACTCTGCATTGGGGTTAAGGAAAGGAGAAATTTTGTCATTTTCTCCAGCGCTGTGTCTTAAGATAAGATTGATGGCCCGTGGAGGTTAATATTGTGAGGACAGAGACAATGGGTTGAAGCCCGAAAAACTCGTTTTGTGTGGGGCACTTAATTAATTCCATGCTCGCTTCTTTATTCATTTATTTATCATCAGACGCTCCCCTTTCTTCGATCTGTACACCGCTGACCAAGTTCACCTCTTACCTGGCTACCCCAACAACGCCTCGGGTCCCATTCTAGTTGCGTTTTACGTACAGCAGCCCCTGGGTCTGTTTATTGGTAATGTCTCCGTACTACCTGGCAACACTCTGCTTGGCCTTGTTGTATTGTACAAGTCAGAACTTGAGAACGCTATTGGGGCAAACATCACTGATTTCAAAGCTCTTGTCACACTGTCCACAACGTTACCAACGGCGAAACCATCAGAGGCGAGAGCCAGCGGTATCGGAAAATGGGTTGCCATTGGTGTGAGTTTGGGAGTGGTCGTTATCATCTTGGTTACTGTTGTCCTGGTTTGGCGGTAAGTTTCTTTGAATTAACTGGGCATCTGTCTTTCGAAAAACCAAACCTAAAATAAACGCATGTGACCGACCATACTAAAAGGATGTGTAATGATCAATTCACAATTGATGAAACGAAAAATTATAATAGGAACGTGGAGGTCAGGGGCATAGACAGCATTGAGCCTTCAAATCTTTTTGGAAAGAAGTTATTGCGAAATCGAATATAACTCTAAATTTTCGTCTATGCAGGAGGATGCTGACGTTGACATCATAATTATTAAAATTTATTCAGCGAATGGGAGGTGGATATCTAAAGTGGTGGATGTCTACCGAGACGTGAAGTGACGAACAACATCGTACATGGAATATCCATCATTCACCAACACAACTACTAATTGCTTTAGTATATATCGAACCACTGGATAGACGCTTTAATAAGACGCTCTTTTTCTAGCACTTGAGGCTTATGGCGCCTAACACCGGTATCGTACTCTCACTTTAAGGATTTTTATGCGTTGTTACCTTTACAGTGGTATGAAACAAATGACCAGTCCTTGATTATCAAGGAATGAGAATTTTTCGACACAAAAGGTTACCATAGCAACAGTTTAAAGTTGATTTTCAGTCCGTACTGCGTCTCAAGATTTTGTTACGTTTTTTGTTTTGATTCATGTAAGACGTCACAAAATGTAATGTTTCGCAATCACTTACCGGTACATGAAGTAAATTCAAAGTTTCGTGTCAACCGCCATTGTTGATACAAAGCTTTATGCTTCGTTCTTTCCAATATCACCAGAGAAAACAGCTTCGTAGCTATAAAAGTCAAAGAAACAGTTGAGAAAAGAATTTAAAATGCCTCAACTATAAGGTAAGTGGTTCGTAACGAATAACATCGACTCGAATTCCAACGAGTGAGCCTCACAAACATTGGGATGCTGAGACTGCGCAGGACGGACTGGAAATCACCTTTAATCCTATTAGAGACATCCCTAACTTTTTGCTTTTGCTCGAAAACGAGCTTGGTGACCACCACGTTTTTATTATGCGGAAATAATTAAAATTGTTTTGCAAAGTCAAAAAAAAAAAAAAAAAAAAAAACCTTGATGGAGCGGATTCAAAGCCAGCTCAACATTCGAATATACCGAATGTCGGTTTGGTATGTACGAATATACGGATTGTCGGTTGCCAACCAGAGTGCACGAAAGATAGTATGCTCTGCTTTGGTATGCACTAATGCTAATTATCATATGACCCGTACGGCCCCCGTGCGCGTTCATTGTGAAACTACTGGGGAAATCCTCATATGAGGGCCGTACACGTTAGCGCGAGAACGGCCGGAAAAACCCGTACGGCATATACGGTCCGAGCGATACGATTTTAGAAGAATTCGTCGCGTCTAACCATGTACATTTATTTGTAAATTGTAAATTTTCTGTGCAAAGTTGTCGATGTTTTGTAGAAACTTCGTCTTCTACGTGTTCATGAAGAGTCTAAAGAGACTATATGATAAAACACTTATTGACTGAGTAAGGTCGGGCTGGACGGGGAATTATTTAGCTTTCGGTCATGGCACACCGTACCTCACGGCGCTCAGTCCGTACGCCAAGACCTCGAGCCAAATATTTTCCCGTCCGGCTCGACCAGACTCAGTCAGTAAGTACATTTACCGAACTGGACCACTGAACTAATTGAATGTGGAATATTTTCTTTTATTATCAGAAAGAAGAAGAAGATGAAAAGAAGAGCCACAATCAATCCAGGACTGGAATACTGGCCTGAAGAACCGGTCGTCATGGAGAGTTACAAAGTTGGAACGTCGCGTGAACGCGAAAGAGCCTGGGAAACAGAGACTGAGAATTGACCTGACTTACCTAGACATCTACGGGCTTTTAAGCTTGGTCTTCAGTTTTGACGCTGGAAAAATACCTCGCCCGATCAAGTGTTTAACTTAGGTGGTCCTCCAAAAGAAAAACAGTGACAAAGCAACCACGTTACACGAAACCAGTAGATGGCTAGGTTTTGGGAAAAACTGTGAATGCGCGTGTATGCGCATGCTTGAGTATTTTTTTAAGCAGATGTCTTTCGCACGTGATATGACTGAAAGTAAAAGTGACAAATCAGATGAAAGTCACCAAATTGAGAGAGTAGACCTGCGAAGTCTGCTAAGCGAAAGAGGACAGGGCGAAGTGCCCTCTGTATAAGGGAACTTTAAAAAGAGCTCTAAGAACGAAGAGTGAAAGGCAAAAAGAAGAATTATAGGAACGCCATGGAAATAAAAGAGAAAAGTGACCGTTGCTCAATCTGGAAACATCTACCAATTGTCAGATTATTTCCTCTTAACAGAAAGCACTTATATGAAGAAGTGCAAAAGAAGTAAAAAGGAAAAGACATAAAAAACAGTTATTTATTTAATGAAACTGAAAGATATTAGGAAGTATCACCGTACCGTTGCAAAGTAGAAAAGTTGGATCCTGCAGTAGAGATCTAATCAGCTATGAAATTTTAGTTATAGGTAAAAAAAACAAACAAACAAACAAACAAACAAAAAAAAACAACAAAAAAACAACAAAAAAACAAAAACAAAAAAAAAAACAAGGCTGGTTACAAGGCAAGGGGCAGATATACTATAAACCAATACTTCAAAAAGAACAGCCTCTCTTTATCAGGGTACCACAGATTATGACCAGAAAGCAAGTTTTTTACTGTTCAATTACAATTGATTTGGAACAGAACAGTTCAAAGATAAGGTGACCAGTAAAACACTTTTGTAATCCCCGTAAGCCACGCCCTAGATATGTCCATCCTTTGTCGCTCATCTTACTGTCAAAGGGACAATTTTCCGCTGTTGATATGTTAATAACATTTCCAACCTCGATACTTTTAACGCTCTTGCCGTAGACCGCGAACTAGCAACTAGGCAGTTCGTCGGATAAAATTCTATAGGGGAGCGGATTTAATGGTTTTTTTTAAAGAGTTTTCATGGAAAAACAAACCGCCGCCCAGTTGAATCAGAGCACCGGACTACTAAGTGGGAGGTTGCTGGTTCAAACCCCACACCGGACCACAGAGGAGGGTCTTAAAGTAACTGGTACGATCATATGACTGCGTGCCCAATATCTGGTTTGACAGTTCATATGATTACGTCAGTGGACGGTGGCCTTGTCTCCTTCACCTCCGCACGTAAAACAGGAAGGGGGCGTAAAGGAACCAACACTGATCGAAAACAGTAGGGAAACAGTTCCCGTTGCATACTCGAGTAAAATTAGGCAATAGTCAGATCGTCATTGACGTTTTCTCAAAAACTAACAATGGGAGGTGTGGAAACCATGCAAAAATAATTATCTGTCTATTTTTTTAAAAATGGACAACCACTTTGAGTTTAAAACAAGACATGTTTCGATCGTTCAACGATCATTATCAGTTGTGAATTAGTTTACAGTTGTGATTTGACTATTTATACTACCATTGACTTGTACAGTTTATTTTTTAAAGTAACGGGCAATACTTAAATGCGCGAAACCTGGGATAATACATTTCTTGAAACCGGATGTATATAGAGAAACAAAGTATAAACAGCAAAATAATTACAGCTATTGCACAAAAAGTGTCGTAGCATGTTTAAGCTGCTTGTTTAACGTGTCTATGGTTAACACACGAAACTGCTCATAAACAAACAAGAACAGTAAACAGGAATAAACGCGCATGGTCAGGATGTTATTTCACCTTTGGGCGTTTGCCATAAACGAGACTATATCTCTTAACTGCTGTGGATCAAAATCGACATCAAAATACCTAAATCACAGGACAAACGGTTTTAATTCTTAAAAGGCTATTATTTCAAAAGATTGACATCTCCCACAAAGTTGTCAAAGCTGACAGAGCGTTTGAAGGTTTTTACTTTGTGAACCAATACCACGTTACAAAAAATAGAATTCTAAGTAACACAAAGATTTATAAACCCGACCAACGAGTCTACACCGATGTTCCAATGAAGCTGATTATAGTCTCCTATTTTTCCATGTGACTGTTGAGATTGTAGTGATCAAACAGCCGCCATCTTGACTTCTTACGAGTCCAACCCGGAAGGAACGCCAGAATTGCCAAGGGGTCTGGAATGGAGAGCAAAAGGGGCAACCTCGTTCCCAGGGTCTCTCCTCTTCCCACCCTTGCAAAAGGGGACACTGGTACTCTTCTTGCCTCTGGGAGCGTCCAAGCAGTGCAGGCTAATGCATAGCAAGATCATGCGGGAAGTTGATAAAAGCCCACTAACTTGACGAAATTTAAGACTGTACCCAATTTACTTTACAGTGCTCTTTGCTGTGTATATTAATTCCTTGGGGACAAAAATCGTCCAGAAGGAATAAGTGATGAACAGTGCATTAAATGAAAGACATTACAATCTACCAAGCACAAGTGCTTGCTACTTCGACCTGGAGCAACCTTAAATTACAATACCAGTATAATGTCACTATCCAGTGTCGCACCTAAGAAACTAATTAGTTAAATCACAGAATAAGCATGATTGTCGAAGTTCCAAACATCTTCTAGGTCAGGTTAATTTCAAGGCTATTCCACATCTGCTACGGTCATCGGCCTATGGCTTTTCATGGGGATAGCTTCTTCCTCCATTGGTCTGATCTCAGTTTTTCCTCTCTTCTTCTTGCTAAAAGTAAAAAAACAACAGAAGAACTTCCTCAACTAGTTTGTTTGTAATTTGATCCTAACCGCAGTATATTCACCCTCCTATATTTCAATAAGTAATACAGGGGCAAAAACACTTTAAAATACGATCCGTAAAAGTAGCGACAATTTAAAAAACTGCAGTTATTTTAGTTCTCACCTAGCTTAGCGCGTTTCTACAACCAGTAAGTTAAGCTGCCCCCATGACGGTCACAGGATTGCCAGTAGTCATATTAGGATTGTGTAACTGTTAAACCTTTTTTTTTAATTCCTTGGTTTTTCATTTACGTATGATTTTGAAATGATTAATCCTTGCAGTTAGTGTTTAATTTTGATTGCGTTGAATACTATTATTTAGCCGGTCTTTTTCCGTTTTTCTGTGTATTGTACAAAATATGTCGATTCCATTTTTATCTCTCTTATCTCTGTTTCTTATTCAAATGTTTTACAAATGGTACTTTCCACGTTGCAGCTCTCGAGTTACTTTGTATCCCATCTTTAATATATAGTAGTAGTCTTTATTAATTCATAAGATAAAAATCTACATATCTTATGTCACAAAACTTCAAAATTTAAACTAGTTCACGTCGTAATAATTACAACTAAAGCCCTGGCCAAACTATCGAAGAAAGTTGAATTCAACGTTCCAACTTTGCTCAATCCAACATTGTTCGACCGTTTGGCCGCCCATGTTGGAGGATAGAGTTTGCTTTTGATCAAACATTACGTCCAACAATTCTGCTCGATGAAAAAATGTTGTAGTGTTTTGCCGCTCTTCCAACAAAGTTGTGTGTTAAAGTGAGTCACGTACGCCCTGCTAGCCAATCAAAAATCACTATTTTGGTGCTCTGTTTGTAGATGTCCGGTTCAATAGCGTTTAAAATTTCTGCGAACTGATCCAGTCTCATTCTCATCATCTCCTGAATCATCGATCATCGCGGGTGTATCTTGCAATGATAACTGTAGAGCAGCATGGAACATACCCTTGTCAGCTCGTTCTCTTAACAATTCCAAGGTTTTTACTCGCTTGACACCGTCATTTACGTCCTCGAACAGCTCTAATACCATAAACATTACATGTAACGCTATATAAGCGCTTTTCGTGTCCGTTTTAGCGCCATGTTTTGAATTTAATTGAGCGCCAATTTGTAACGGTAGCTTGTTTCGTCTAGCAATGTTGGATAGTGTTTTGCCACTATCTCAACATTCACATCCACCATTGTTGGATGTTGGATCGAACTTTGTTCGATAGTTTGGTCAGGGCGTAAAGCCCTGGCAAAACTATCGAACAAAGTTGGATTCAACATTCCAACTTTGCTTAATCCAACATTTTTCGACCGTTTAGCTGTCCATGTTGGATGATGTTCATCCAACAATTTTTGCTCGATCAAAATGTTGGATAGAGTTTGCTTTTGATCAAACATTACGTCCAACAATTCTGCTCGACGAAAAAATGTTGCAGTGTTGTATCCTGAAACGAGTCACGTTCACCCTGCTAGCCAATAAATAATTGCTATTTTGGTGTTCTATTTGTAGATGTCCGGTTCAATAGCGTTTAAAATTTCTGCGAACTGATCCGGGATCATTCTCATCATCTCTGCTGGTGTATCTTGCAATGATAACTGTAGAGCGGTATGGAACACCCTTTTCAGCTCGTTCTCTTAACCATTCCAAGGATTTTCCTCGCTTGACAACGACAGTTACATCCTCGAACAGCTCTAATAGCATAAACATTATACATGTAACGCTGTATAAGCGCTTTTCGTTTTCGTTTTAGCGCCATGTTTTCAATTAAATTTAGCGCTAACTTGTACCAGTAGCTTGTTTCTATCTCAACATTTGATCCAACAATGTTGGATGTTGGACTCAACTTTGTTCGATAGTTTTGCCAGGGCTTTACGTCCAACATTTCTGCTCGATGAAAAAAAGTTGCAGTGTTTGGCCGCTCTTCTAACAAAGTTGTATCCTGAAACCAGTGACGTTCGCCCTGCTAGCCAATCCTTAATCGCTATTTTGGTGCTCTGTTTGCAGATGTCCGGTTCAATAGCGTTTAAAATTTCTGCGAACTGATTCGGGCTCATTCCCATCATCTCCTTATAAATGATCGCGGTTGTATCTTGCAAAGATTACTGTAGAGTGATATGGAATATACCCTTTTCAGCTCGTTCTCTTAACAATTTTACGTCCTTGAACAGCTCTAGTACCATAAACATTAGATATAACGCTATATAAGTGCTTTTCGTTTCCGTTTTAGCGCCATGTTTTGAATCAAATTTTGCGTCAACTTGTACCGGTAGCTTGTTTCGTCTAGCAATGTTGGATAGTGTTTTGCCACTATCTCAACATTCACATCCAACAATGCTGGATGTTGGATCCAACTTTGTTCGATAGTTTGGCCAGGGCTTAAATCCTAACTAAAAGTATTAATAATAAAAATATCAAGATACAAAACTAAGTCATATTTAAAAATTAGGCGATTCTTCGCTCGATTCGTCTTTAATTTCGGCCGGTGACTGGATTTATGTCTTAAATTGTAATCTGTGACCTTCAGTTTAAGCATAAGATTTCTCAGAGGATGTCTCTCATGATGCCTTACCTTGTCAAAAATGTTAAATACCCAAAGAACAAGTCGCATGTGTTCGGTGTAATTTGACTTTAGCGCAGATATGATGTAAGAGTAAGGCTCAATATTATTTCTACTTCTTATTTTGCTGCGTTGTCCTTTTTTAATTTCGAGTTAATCAGGGTATAGCCTATTGGTTTAGCCAACCAGATAAAACATTTTGGCTCGGTCTTACGTAAGAAAAAAAGACTCGTAAGCAGTGTAGTGTGCAAAACTTACCACCAGATGACGACCCCAATAATCACAACGATGACGACCACCCCAACACATACACCAATCACAATCCATTTCCAGGTATCGCTGCTGACGGCTTCCACATCTCTCTTTGTTGTTGGCAACGTTGTGGGCGAGAATAGAGCTTTAACGTCAGAGATGTTAGCACCAATGGCGCTCTCGAGCTGCGACTTGTAAAATATAACAATGTCGAGGAGAGTATTGCCAGGTAGTACCGAGATATTCCCGATAAAAAGTCCCGCGGGCTGTTGAACGTAAAACGCTACTTGAACGGAGCCAGAGGCGTTGCTTGGGGAACCAGGCAGTAGGTGAACTTGGTCAGCGGTGTACAGATCGAGGAGGGCGCGTCTGAAGAAACGAAAAGAGAAATTAATCAATAGATAAATGAATAAGATCACGATGAGAATTTCTCACGAGATTCAGGGGTGTTTTTAATAGGATAAAATATTGCCATGGTAACCTATGATGTCGAATAAAGTTTCATAACTTGTTAACCAATGTTTGGGCATTTCTTTGATACCCTATAAAGACTGGTAGTGTTGGAAAGTGCCGGAAACCGCTGTAAGCCATCGTAAATACTTTGCCTTGATGAATTTTGATTGGAGAAACCGTGAATACAGCGTGAGTAAACTGCAGAATTATGATTGACAGTGGGTTTACTTACTCGGGACTGCTACTTGAGTGCGTAGCCTCGTACTCAATGTTTCTCACCCCTGCTACTCAATCTCGTCCACCATAACCGTAGACCGTTAGCAGACTGAGTGAAACGTTATCAAAGATGAAAGGACTTAAAATTTTATATCCAAGGAAAGAGCCTGCCCAGAGGCCACCCACAGTTACTCCTGTTAATGAGTCCATTCACTTAGTAGGGCAAAGAGCTCATAACTATATTTATGGCATAAAAAAAATTAAATATTTATGGCATTATCAATAATACAGCCTGCATATAGACGTTGCCTAAAAATAACAAAGCAGTTACCTTTTTCGTCTCGAATCTTTCAGTGCACATTCTGTCCTGTTCTCATTGCAGAAGCTTGAGGTGACAGACGCCATTTTTTCTTTGAAAGACTTGTCAGTGTTGAAATCCCATTCAAACTGTTCAAGGAAACAATAACAAGGATTTTGTAAAATGTGTTTCTCGTTTTGGAGAGATCATGTTCATTGTTTGCGGCGAATTCCGGAAAGAGCCCCGGTTTTCATTTACGCGAGACGCCATTTTTTCCTTAAATACTTGTCGGTTTTGAATCCCGTGTGCATTCTTTAAGAAAATACAATAGTAGAGTCTTCTTTTTTTAGAGACAGAGGAGTTAAGTCGAGATATATTTTCAGAGTTAGCTTAATACGAGATTTTTAGTTCATCGATGAGCGTTTACGCCACACAATGCTTATTGTGTCCAAATCGCGGGCGAGGATTACAGCACAATTTTGAATTTTGAATGTGCCGTGATGAACCGTATATTCAGTCATCAAAGTCACCAGTTATAAAAGTGATGGTTTGACTTGGGCGTGCTCCTTAGTATGAGACGCCCTTTTGATGAGGCTTCCACTTTTTAGCAGCTTTTATCAAAAGGCTCCCCTCTCCCCCCTTCCTAAACGGTCCTGAAAGATTTGCCGAATTGATAACGATGGAAGCAAAGCCATTGATTGCGTAGAAAGCAAGTGTATTTGAGGTTACATTGATGTAATTTTAATATTTACTAACTAGTATGCCTATCAGCAGTGAATGCTGACGTGCAAGTATGGTGAAAGGTCGTGAAAGGGATAGATTGTGCAGCCTCCTTTCCAACAGTTGTAGCATGTTACGCAATGGTTTGAAATCTGTTTCCTTCTAGATATCACGAGGGCGCTGCTGCCCAGCAACTTTTAATTGCATGGGGAAGAGGTTGCCAGGGCTACAAATTTTTCTTTGATCAAGTTGCCAGTGCAGGGTCTAACTGCTCAAAAGTTGGTTCACTTGACTCTAAACAAAATCATTAATCCTGGTTTAATGTTAATCCTGCTTTGAGTAGCCGGACCGGGAACTCGGTACAAGCAAAACATAGGTTAATTTTCAACAATATAATTTAGCACTGAACTAATTCTAGGTTTAGGCAGGAACGTATGACGAATCGACAAATTTACCCGGGAGGTGTGATAGTTGCCAGTTTGTGTTCTGAAAAGGAAAGAAATTTGGTCAGAAATCCAACAAACTTGCATAAGCCGCCATTCATTTTGTGATGTCGCGATGTCTCGTAACAGTGCAGCTCAGAAATACAGTAAAAGCCCGCGTGTAAGAACCTAGAAAATTAAGAACCTCCTGGCAGAAATTTGCTACTTTAATACCCCAAAATATAAGAACCTGTTTAGCCAAAAAAATTCCAACAGGTTCTTATATGTGGGGTTAAACTATTTTATTTATAATATTTTACCAAAAAGGTTGTCTTTAGAGATCAAAAAATTGCACAGTGAAACTAAAAATGCACAATGTATGTTAAATGTGAACTGTTGTTGATTATAAGCATTTATTCTATAAAATAACAGTTTTTAATGAAGAACAAACCATATATTATACTATTTTCTACTCCGTAAAAATTAAGAACCTAATTAAGAACCTACTTAGCCTAAAATGCCAGCAAGTACCCCAAAATATAAGAACCTGTTTTGCCAAACTCTAAAAAAGTAGGTTCTTACACGCGGGTTTTTACTGTACCTGAACTTCGCATATTATACGAGCGTATTTTGTAGTGTACGCGCGTAGATGTCTCTTTGCCCGGGGGGGGGGGGCACTCCCATATATGGGCTAAATAGGTACGTGCCGCGGAATAGGGTATGGTTTTTGAGGTTCTCGATCCTTAAATAGCGTATCATTTTTGACCATGTTGGCATAGTGTTCCCGGTGTGATCCTTAGAAAGGGTGCCACATAAGCGGAAAACAAATGATCTGTTAAAGTTAAAGTATTAGCAAAGGTATTTTATAAAGATTGTGTTGACCCATTCAAGCTATTTTTAGTTTTTGTTTTTCCCTTGCATAAGGTGTCATTTTTCAGGTTTGGGCCTTAAATAGGGTATCAATTTTCGTTTGCTTCATCCTTAAATAGGGTCAGGGTTTACGACCCTTGCGGCACACACCTATCCAAAACTTATGGGAGTACCTTCCCCCCCCCTCCCCGGTCTCTTTGTCATGCATTCCCATAAATTCTCTATATGAAGCATTGTTGGTCAAACAAAGGACAATGAATCTGGGAATGAAAAAGCGCCAGGTTTCAAAGCGAAGTTTGCATATTGTTAAAACGTCAATGAAAGCTATCATATTTCGAGTTTTTCGATCACTTCGCAAATTCACCGACAAACTCCCGTTTATTAACACTTACTTGATCTTTAGCTGGCGTCGGCAAGTCGTTTGCGAAATATTTACTGTCTGAAGCGTTCCGCGATCCAGTTGAATTTGATACAAATCGCTCATTCAAACGGTAAAATACTCTTTCTTTAACCAAAGGAGTGTTTATCAAAGTTTCTGTGCCGCGCCGCTCACGTTTAGTTATTTTTTTCTTCAAGGAAGAGTGCTGTGTTTCGGCACGCGTCACGCGTCGGCATGCAATGTCGACCTACCGAATGTTTACATTTGAAAGAAATTAGGAAGCGTGCATTTTACAGTATTCAGTAACTGCTGGATTTTCAAGAGTCATGAAAAAGAATCATGAAATTTGCTCGCTTAAACTCGTTCGACCTAAAATAACCCGGGTAAGTAACGCCGAGTTGAGCCGAGAAGTTTTTCTTAACCGAGGCATTCTTTTCTCACAGTGGGGAGAAGGAGAAATCATTGATCTCGGCAAAGATAAGACGCAAAAAAAATTGTTCGACAAACCCCACTTTTAAGCGTTTAAGATCCCAAGATTGCATCCAAGATAAATAAAAGTTAAACGTTGATAAAAGGATAGTTTAATTCATGTGGGAGGAAAACTGGCAATTGAGCATTCGGAAATAACCCATATTGAGCCTTGTCACGTTTGCGCCAAGATCATGTCAACTTAAATTTGCATAAGTTAACATGACGAATAAGCGTTGCAAAAAACGCCGGGGTGAATCCGAAATAGACGTATCATTAACGAGAAATTTCCATAAATAAAGGATTCAATTGATACGATTGAAGGAAAGGATAAGTAATATAGTATATTTCATTTCTCCTGCTCGGCTGTGAAGTAGGCTCTAGACTGGATGAAACCAACAACATTCAACGCGGTTTTGCAAATCAAAACTTGTCTGTGTTAATTTCTTTCGTATAAAAGAAATCAGTTTGTGAATTAAATTTACTTTTGATAGGACATGAAATAAGCAATCTTCTGCAGAATTGCTATTCCAAGAGGCTAACGGAGTTGTGAGAAAATTCCGAACAGAAGTGGAAATATTCGAGCCCAGGAGAAACCACATCAGAAGAAATACGGAGTGCAAGGCATTGTGGTTGAATTTGTGGGAACAGCGCAAGGCATTGTGGTAGAACGTCTGAGGCTTGATTCGCTTGCCAATTATTTCTGCTGACTTCGCTCAGTCGCTTCAGGCTCCTTCGCTGCGTCAGCAAATATCAACTCGTTATCTAGTGATATTTTAATATCTTCATTTAAAATTCACAGAATGTTAATTGTTGAAAATAGGGGGAGGATAGGGGATGGGGGAGGGTATGTGAAAGTGAAGCGACGTGCGACAGTGCGACAAAGAGTGTGACAACGGGTTGCAGTAAATGAATGTAGGGAATTTTTTTCATTCAACTCACGTTGTCCTTATGTGGGATCGATATTTGCACAGCCGATTCCTCTTCCATCTTTGAAGGCTGTCGAGGTGTTGGCAGCGTTGGAATAGGAGCAGTCTCGTTTATGCCCAGACCTAAGCAAGTAACGTGCTTTTCCTGTTACTACAAAATTTCCACCGTTACAACCTTAACAGATGCACTGCTTGTAAACATAGACGACCAATGTTTGAATAAACAAAGGAATAGCGTTATTACAATCGGAACAATGTTTTCAATGGTCACTCTTTAGACTCAAAAGAATAGCCATCTTAAAATCAAGTCTGAATGACACCATCTTAAGTGTGCTTAATAGCCTTGATTTAGATGGGTCTCTTCCATCCATAAACTCAAATGCTGGAATCACTTTGTAGAGCATAACAAACAGCATCACAATAAAGTAGTGATAAATATATTTCATTTGATTAGTCATACTGAGGGCGTCATTCTATTAGTTGTGCTAGTTGCGAGAGAGCAAGGGTCAGAGCATTTTTCAATTGAGTGCCCCGCTTAAAACCGAAACCAAAAAAAAAAATAAAAAAAAAAAAATAACTTTTACTCTGACCAAGGACAACGGACTCAAACAGGGTAATGAGAAAATCATAACTCGAAGCAATTACATGCAGACGGCACCGTGTATCAAGCGCGGCAAAATGCGCGAACAAGTCACTTTTGAAATGGTTTTGGTTTTGCTTCCCATTGGTTAAGAAAGCGGGTAGAGGTTTGGTAACCAATGACGGAACAAAGTTAAGCAAAACCAAAGTTAAGAAGAATTATTTTCGACGCTCAAGTGAAAAGAAATGTCGGATCCTGTCCTCTTTCTCAAGTCCGAATAGGCCTACAAGGGTCAGTTTCTTAGAACGCCTGAAGAGGTTTTGTGCCAAAAAATTAAATATTTTTCTTTTTGTTTCTTAAATCCGAGGCTTTCAAAAAAAAAAGAAAAAAAAAAAAAAGAAAAAAAAAAAAAAATGAATAGACTGACATTGTAGGTAATGTTCATAAAATCAGTTTTCGCTTCCGAGTTCTTTACGGGAGTTTGAGAAAAGCAGGAAGGTAACGTATGACCTGACGAGGACTGATTTGCAAACGGGTTATCACACACAACAAACATGGTTAACTTTCGATCTTGCTTCGTTTTTTGCTTATCTGATAACAATTATGTTAAAAATACCTAATTAACTTTGACGTTACCTCTGCATTTTCCGTCGATGAAGTATAAGTTCTGATCACATTCACATTTGTACGAGCCGCGAGTGTTGACGCACCTGTGAAACTCGTCTGTACAGGTGTACGAGTCATCATCCAGGCATTCGTTAACATCTGATGCACGAAAACCATACAAACAATTGAAGACATAACGGGTGTAGGTTCCAGCTTAAAACGGGTGGACTTCAGAGCCTCATTATCGAGGTTGGCGTATAACCATTGCATGTAAATGCAAATGTAAATGCTTTGTTTATAGTGGAAATGCACTTTAGCTACTCTGGCTAGTCCAAAGGCATTCCAATTAAATAACTTGAAAAAAAAATTCAAATTAAGTTAACAGGGGTAAGAAACGCAATTGGTGGGAGGCAAACCAGTTGGCTATTTACAAGCGTGACCCCCTTCAACTAGCGGCCAGAGCGGGAATTGAACCCGGGACTCCCGCATTACAGGTCCAGCGCCCTAACCGCAAAACAAGCTATTATCACGTATAAAAAGGTAAACAATACCAAATGAGGACAGAATGAATAGGGTTTCAACATTGATGCCATTTCATACCTTGACAGTCGTAGCCATCTCGGCTCAGTTCAAATCCGTTCTGGCATGAGCACTTGTAACTTCCAAGGATATTTTCACAAATCTGAGCGCAACTATGGAGAGGCTTTGCCTGGTCACATTCATCGACATCTGGAGGGAAAATGTGTGAAAAAGTAGCTATATGTAGGTAAAGCCTTGGATTGAAGACAAACTACGAACGGCGATTTATCTGCTAATGTCATCTGTTTCCAATAATTCCCAGGAAGCATTCTCGTCCCTCGAGTCTTCGCTCCGTAGTGCGCAGGCTTGACGAAACGAGCGACTTTCGAAAGATCCGATGGGTATACGATTCTGATTGGCTTTTTTAAACAGTCCAAATAAACGGAAGTAAAACAGAACTCTTACGCGGTGCTGAACCCTAAGGATGCGCAGGTTATCCGGAAACCCGATAATTTTGGACTTTAAGTCGGAACTTTGGGTACGAGGGTACGAGGTTGTCTAAGAAGAGCAAAGCGTGAAGTTAAAACCCGCATGTTTTGAGATGTGCTCTAGCCGATAAGAACGAATATTCGGAAACTTGGCACACTCTGATTTCCCTATGATTACCATCGGAAATACTTAAATGTTCTGCTGCAGTTGTTGTTGATGTGCAGTTGTTATACTATTGATTTTTTGCTGTTGATGTTGATTTTCTTTTTTCGTGTGGGAGGGGGTTATACGGAAATGTGCAACTGTACAGGGTATGATTTATTAGCATTTTAGTCTGGAATAAAGTTTAGAAATAAGATATATGAATACTTATACTTTATAGAGCCCCCCCCCCCCCCCCCACCCCATCACAGAGCATTCATTACGCTGTGTCGGTCATTGACAAAATGTTCTGTCAGTACGTCTGCTTTTCCTTTTGAGGAATACAATTGCAGAAGCAGTCTAATATCTAATAGGTCGTCGCAGTCCGTTTCTAAGATTTTATCCTACACAAGAACACGTGGGTTTTCTGTTTATCTACCTCTTCTATTAATATTTTTAGAGTTTTAAGAAGTTGATGTGTCCAGTACCTTTGCACGCCTTTCCATCGCTCTCCAACTCGTAGCCAGCGGAGCATGCGCAAGTTGGCTGGTCGTCGCTTCCTTTGAAGCAAAATTGTGAACAGCCATAATCAGGCGGACATGGTTTTGTGGCTAGAAAAGAAGAGTCATCATGTGAATTACTGATTGCTGGTTACTGATGCGGGTCCAAACCCTTCTTAGAAGAATCATTCTATCTCCATAATCGTTGC
Organism: Pachyseris speciosa; assembly: GCA_016490735.1. Classification (NCBI taxonomy): domain Eukaryota; kingdom Metazoa; phylum Cnidaria; class Anthozoa; order Scleractinia; family Pachyseridae; genus Pachyseris; species Pachyseris speciosa. The sequence continues at coordinate 134,871 of JAEMWC010000877.1, forward strand.
ATAGAGGTGAGCAAGCTTTGCAGCAGCCAAAGATCGAATCATTTCTGATTTTTCTCTGGAGACTACCATGCCCGAGTAGAGGAAGTAGACCCCTTACCTATCCAAGCATAATCAAAAGAGTTATCGGGCTCATGTTGGTGTTTATTTTTATATGACAATAGTGTTTTATACATTTTACTGCCAGTTCTGTTAGTTTTAATACTAAATCGTTGAAGTTGCCTGATGAGTGTGGTCATATAATTTTAAACCATACGAAACAGCACTGTCGCAATAAAACGATGATTATTCCTGAAACCTGAACTCCTGTGAAATTATAGTCAATGCTCCTCAATCAAATCAAATGAGTTGAGCGCTCTACGAAATACATTCTACCCAGGAATATATATATACCTTCACAGGAGTTCAGGCTTCAGGAGTAATCATCGTTTTATTGCAATAAAACGATGATTACTCCTGAAGCCTGAACTCAATCATCGTTTTATTCAGGAGTAATCATCGTTTTATCGCAATAAAGCGATGATTACTCCTGAAGCCTGAACTCCTGTGAAGTTATAGTGAATGCTCCTCAATCAAATGAGTTGAGCGCTCTACGAAATACATTCTACCCAGGAAACAAGTATTTATATATATATATATATATATATATATATATATATATATATATATATATATATATATATATATATATATAAATACTTGTTTCCTGGGTAGAATGTATTTCGTAGAGCGCTCAACTCATTAGAATAAGACGTATATGTTCCACGGATGCTTTGTTTGATAAACGGGCTGAGGAATTGTGCAGTTACTTGGTTAAAAGGGGTTATAACAGGGAGCATGTGGAGGGACAAATAGATCGAGCGCGTAGGATTCCCAGGGAACAAACCCTTAGGGATAAGCAGCCTGCTTGTAATAAACGTATTCCTTTTGTGGTCACATTTCATCCGGCACTCCCTTGTATTTCTAAAATATTACACAGGCTTCATCCTGTTTTGCAATCTTCTAGGCGTTGCCAGCTGGCCTTGGAACAGGTGCCCATGGTGGCTTTCCGGCGGCCTAAATGCCTTAAGGACATTCTGGTACATTCCGAACTTAAGACACCAGTTACTGTTAAGGGTTGTGGTAGATGTGGGGATAGACGATGCAGGGTTTGTGATTTCTTGGATGAGGGCATTTGTTTCAAAAGTAGAGTTACTGGGAGAGATTTTGTGATTAATTTTAAGCTGGATTGTAATTCAGACCACGTAGTGTACCTATTGTCTTGTGCAATGTGTCAAATGCAGTATGTAGGATCTACTATTAACAAATTTAGGACCAGATTTAATAACCACAAGTCTAGGATTAATGCACACAGAGGACTATCCTCTGAGAATAAACTTAAAGACGATGTTATATACAGGCATTTCAATCAGGCAGACCATCATGGTTTGAGTGATGTTAGAATACAGTTAATAGACAAGTGTTCAAGTGAGGAATATCTTAGGGATAGGGAGGCCCAGTGGGCATACCGTCTTCGATGTATTTATCCACTGGGTCTTAATAGTGATGATTTTTTCTGTAGTAGGAATCCTCGAAGGGATTTATTTTAATATCGCTCTCATTGCTTCACTTATATGTAACGCGCGCGCTTTACAGCGCGCGAGCAGCTTTAAGTCTCGTATTAGCGTCTCACATCAGCTAGCGTATATCTTATAACGGTTTTAACCGCTTTCACATCAGTTGCCCTGATGAAGTCTTTTAATAAAGACGAAATATTGGCAAAGTCGTATTTTCCAGTTCTTGGCTATTATATATATATATATATATATATATATATATATATATATATATATATATATATATATATATATATATATATATATACATATACACTATCACAAATGAAGATAACCCGCATGTTTTGTTTCACACCGATATTAGGCATTCAGAAAACCTAAACGTTTGGGGGATTACCTGGTGCGTGCGAAGATAAATAGCCATGGTTCTGCAGAAAATGTGCGAGGAGTGTGAAAATGTAAACTGATCAAGTTGATGTGAGGTCTGTAGGTATTTAGAGGAAAAGGACTATTTTGTGTGTACTCATAATGACAGGAAGTACTCTATTAACTATATATAGTCTTTATTGTAACTCAAGTAATGTGGTTTACTTGATCACATGTGAGAGGTGTTCAGTACAGTATGTGGGGTCCACTGTTACAAAGTTTAGAATAAGGTTTCACAACCATAAATCCAGAATAAGACGCAATGGAAGATTGAACGAGGCACAGCGGGAGAATGACGACCTACTATATAAACACTTTTGGAGTGATGGACACAGCGGTTTGGATGATATGAACATTCAGTTGATAGACAGGGTCAATGGGGAAGAGGAGCTGAGGGATAAGGAGGGCCAACGGGCCTATAAGCTTAATACTTTGAGTCCGTATGGTCTTAATGACAATGACTTATTCTTCGGTCAGAACAGGCGTTCCAGACGCACGTAATTTGTTGATGGTTATTATAATGGCATTATGCGCGCGGGGAGGAGATCGTTTGTTGATACGTGCTCGCGAAGGCTGTTTAAGTTTACACTTTTAAAAGTAGTACGACGCGTGCGGTTGTAACCGTAATTTTACCCTGATGAAGATCACTTTATGTGGTCGAAATATAGGTGTGGAACAAAACATGCGGGTTATCTTCGTTTGTGATAGTGTATGTTTCTTCATGAAAATTAACTGTTTGTGACTGATGCTTGTATATATATATATATATATATATATATATATATATATATATAATAATGTCAAAAACATCCACTGTCGTGGTTGTGTCTCCAGACGAATTAAAATAATAGCCAAGAACTGGAAAATACGACTTTGCCAATATTTCGTCTTTATTAAAAGACTTCATCAGGGCAACTGATGTGAAAGCGGTTAAAACCGTTATAAGATATACGCTAGCTGATGTGAGACGCTAATCTGTCTATATATATATATATATATAACCTGTCACACGCATCCAATTTCGGATTTCCTCTCCATAAGAAGTAATATAAAAATAACACAAATGAAGAGCGAAAACAATGTTTTCTATCCTTCACGTATATTTCGGCCAAGTTTACCGGCCTTCATCCTGATATATATATATATATATATATATATATATATATATATATATATATATATATATATATATATATATATTAAAATGAATAAAATTTCACGACATACAAGTGACCAGCCAATGAGAAGCAAAACCAAAACCAACAGTGACCTTCACTCGCGTATTTTCCCGCGCTTGGCGCCGGCTGCAGGTAACTGCTTCGTTACGTATTCTGATTGGTTCATTGCGCTGTTTGCATCGGTTGTGATCGGTCAGAGCAATTACTTTGGTTTTGGTTTTACGACACTCAATTGTAAAACGTTCTATGTAAGAGATATCTTGTAAAAACCTTGTTTGTCTGTGTGAGCTCAAGAAAATACTCCTTCATAGGTCATGAAACAATCAGGGAACTCAGGCTGGGTTGTGTAAACCTGATTCAGCATTCGCGGAGAGATACAAGACTCTTCATTCGATATCAGTAATTGCCACATTTCTCAGTTAACACTTACCCAAACACTTCGTCCAATGAGCTGGATCCCTTTCAAAATACTGGTTACAAGAACAGTTGTAGCTCCCCTGATTGTTGACACACTTCTGTGTGCAGTCATTTCGTAACTCACATTCATTGATATCTAGAACAACAAATAGTAGGGATGAATGAAGTAAAGTCAAAGTAATAATTGTTGTTGTTTACGTATCATGAATGTCTCACCATTTTAAAGCAGTGTGGCCGTCGTTTTGGAAAAGACTGGGAGTGACTTTGTGATTGAAGTTTTATTCAATTTATTACAAATCTCCTTTCGCTAATGTTATTTTTAGTTCATTTATTATTTATTCTTTGTACTTATGTTTTACTCTCTTTTCTTTTTCGAGCATTGTATTACAACCAGTTACCGTTTCCCACCTCGAATATAAATAAACTGTTGTCGTTGTTGTGCATGCGAGAATGCTGTTCGAGCGATTATGGGATCGCTTAACAAACGCTGAAGAAGATTTTCCGCTTGTGGTATTCTGCAAAATTTTAGACCAGTGTACACAAAGGCACATAGCGGCTTGCTTGTTTCGACATTTTCCTGGCACGCCGATCACAAATCCGCAATCGTTTGCGCGTACTAATCGATCCCAGGCGATCCCTCATTTCCATAGTGAGCTATTACAGCTTACAATTATTGGTTTCTTAAAGTGGTTTTCAACTGAGTATCGAAAATAATTCAACTTTGCTTTACTTCGCTCAGTGATTGGTTGACAAAACTCGCGCCATTTTCCCAGCCAATGGGAAGCAAAACCAACAGTGTCCTTCACCGCGTATTTTCCCGCGCTTGGCGCCGGCTTCGTATTCTAATTGGTCCATGGCGCTGTTTGCATCGGTTGTGATTGGTCAGAGCAATTACTTTGGTTTTGGTTTTACGGCACTCAAAAAAAGTAAAGCGTTCTATGTAGGAGATACTTGTAAAAACGTTCTTTGTCTGTGTGAGCTTAAGAAAATACTCCTTCATAGATCATGAAACAATCAGGGAACACAGGCTGGGATGTGTAAACCTGATTCAGCATTCATAGCAAGCTGGTGGAAAAATAACTCTCTGCAGAGAAAGTGAAGCAAAGTTGGAAATGATAATTTAAATGCCCCTTTCATTTTTTGTATGGAGGTAGGTTGCCTGGGGGGATGAACGAAAAGGGTCACGTGATGTATCGTTGTCATGGTAACCGCAGTTGATTATACCTGGCTCCAACCTATGTTTTGAGCAATTTTACTCTGAAATGGTCAACAAATACGAGTCTATTTCTAAAATAAATGTGAGCAAATTAAAAAAAAAAATGCTGTTATAGTATTTTGACTTCTACAAACAGGTAGAACATAGTGGCTTTACTACTTTGCCTGCACGATCGCATTTCTCAATTTCTCCAAATTAAAAGTATTCTTTTTCCAGACACCAAATTCGCAGCAGAGTTTAAGAGGATACTAGAGTTTGTAAATATTAGAAAACCTATTTGAGAAAAATTATATTTTAGCCATGGGTGATGGACACATTTGATGCAAACTTGAAAACAAATTTGACCATTTTGAGACTGCAATGGTTTGCTCGAAAAATGGATTAGAGTCAGCGTTTAAACACTAAACATATTTTCTATCATCTTAGCTATGAGATAAACGTGATGTATGATATTTAAGATTTATTACGATTGGTGCAAAAGATGTTGACAGATCGAGATAATTCTTGTGCTTTTCCGTAAATAGCACTTGATCTCCTCACGGTTTTTACCTAGTCCGTGGGTTTCCACATGTCTGGTAATTTCTCTGTCGCATTCTCGTAGCATTATAACGCTTCCTCTGCAATCACCCCCCCCCCCCCTCCTATTTGAAATTTGTAAACGACCAGCTTTCCAATTCTTTGCCTGCCAGGGACTACTACGATATGCAAATCAACTTCAGTGCTCATTTTTAATTTGGCATTGAAAATCTACTTCCGGTCAGGAACTTTGAACCTCTACCCTCTGCCGAAAGCAAACATTGAAAGGTTCAAACTCCTCTACTTGCAGAAGAATAATTTTTTCTAGGAGCAGATACAGGTCACTGCCTCTTCTGAAAAAGAAAAGAGCATTTACGGTGTAACTTCGCCGAATTCTGATGAACGCTTCCTTTTCCAATGGGTCATGCATTGTGAAGGCATATGCTCTTAAAATTTACATTATAACTGGAAAGTTATTAAGAAACCAAAAAAAGCACTAAGAAACTGAGAAATTGTAGCCACAAAAAAAATGTAACAATCAACAAATAACGCCAACATCCGGTCAGCAGTCTGTCCGTTGTCATTCGAGAACAACTTCTTCGCTTTTCAACGAAGGTAGGTCCCTCAGTCAGAAATAAGAATAAACGGGGGCCAAGCAAACTTTTGATATTCATAGCACAGGACTTACCATCACAGCTTTTTTTATCAACATTCAGCTTGTATCCGTCACGACAATCACACAAGAAAGACCCCGGAGTATTGACGCAGAGTTGCTCACAATTGTTGTTACTATTGCTTTGGCATTCATCAATGTCTGAGGAAATAAATGTGATTCTGGATCAACTGACTGCGTCAAGAAGAATCAAATGGTTTTCAATCAGAAGCTTGTAGCGGACCCTTAACTCCTTGGGTTCAACGAGGATATTCCCGAGAAATATTACTTGCATCAATATTCAGAAGCATTATATTTGTGAGGTTTCGGATAGCCGATTCCTACCAAACGCTTCAGCAATTGGGTAGGGGAGAAGGAGACGCTAACGACGCTCTTACCCTTTTCCCTCCCTGATCGATATCTGGAGTCAGATTTAAGTCAGGGGAATCTCTATCTGCTAAAAGACAACTTTAATTTACGCTTCCCTTTTCTAGCTTTCCTCGCTATAGAGAATAATAAACATACTTCAATTTAACTGTTATGAAACTGTGGGCCGGTTGAAGTATCTAGGCCTCTAAATACGTAATGATCTGAAGCGACCTCGTTTTTCTTGCGTTCGTTACCTTCAGGTATGCTAATCGAGATCCAAAGGGGTACTTGCATTTCGATAAGCACATTAGCACCACACACCATTTTGCCAGGGAAAATACTGGCCAATACTCACCAGCACACTGCGCGCCATCTCCAGTGTAACCATTTGGACAAGGTCCGCATTTGTAGCCAGTGGTATTGGCAGGTGGTGGAAGATCAATACAATCTACACCTGCATAACACGGCTGGCCATTCATCTCGCAGGCGTCAATGTCACTGTCACAGAACCTTCCCGTGTAACCTCCCTGACAAGCGCATTTCATGTAGACAAATCTGCTATCAGTGTTGAGTGGGTCGCCTTCGTCTGGTTCCACACACTGTCCACCGTGAAGGCAGGCGCACATGTTAATAGTGGGACGCCAGGTTGTGCTCGCATCTTTGTCGTCAATAGCAACAAAGGACAGATTAAACTGCAAAGGAAAGAAAAACATTGTTTACCTCTAGATATAGGTTGAAGGATCCAGAGTTTAATGTCGAATGTTTTGGTATTTACAAATTAAAATATCTGCAGCTTGCACCGCCTACCCTTTGTGTTGATGTAACAGGCCAAGTGAAATGAAGCACGTTTCCACTTTGGTTCTCCGTTGCGCCTGCTGGTTTGTTTATGACTCTAAATGTAATTGTGTCGTTGTCTTCTGCTATGATGTCCAAATGAACAGTTGAATTATATGTGGCGTTTATTGAGCTTGAATTGTTTAAAATCTTGGGTGGAAAATTGTCTATTTAGAAAGATAAAACATAAACAAAAAATAAATAAAAACAAGTGAGTTACCTATCTTAACCACTTATGCACTAGTCAATTGAAACCCTTACCCCCGACCCCCGGGATAGGGCGGGGAATTAACGCGACTATACCGGAGATTTAACGCGTATTTAACAGCGTGGAGTCACGGGTGGACGGGGAATTTAACACTTACCTTCAAATAGCGGGGCATTTTAGCGGGGATTTTAACACAGTACCGGAAGTTACGTTTCTGCGGTGGACTGGAACCAAATCTCTTCAACACGTGAAAGAAAAGGAGAAACAACATGGCGGACGCTGTGAGAAAGGTATTTATATGCTTCATTCTTTCGGAATCTTTTAGTAAACCAGGCCATTCTCTGAATTTAGTGCCCTTCTGTGAGAATTTAATATTCTACAGTTTAGAATTTGTTTGCATTTATCTCGATTTTCATGGTATCAATGTGAAATGCAAATTTATAGACATTAGCAATGCTAATATTAGTTTTGCTTTCTGCATAGTTTAAATGATTTAGAACCACTGAAAAACTTCTAGTACCGTATCACTTAACATATAACTTTCATTGATATTTGTAAACAAAAACAAATGAAGTTTCGCTGTTCATATGATACATGCCTATGTGTGAGTTGTAATACTAATAGCTTGTGTCAAAAAGCATAGCAGTCCACGTTTTGATAATTCTTCAAGGCAGAGCAACATCACAATTTCCTTCTAAACAGTGGACGTTGGAGTGAAAATTGTATGAATGATGAGTGCTTCAATCTATAATCTACTTGCTAATAAACTGTTCAAAAAAGGCCAAAATCTGATTTGTGTTTATTGCATAAATCAACCAAAAAACACTGGGGCCTTGACAAGCGACCGAGGTAATGGGGGGATATACGGGGTTTTAACAATGAATGATTCCCCGGTGACCGGGGAAAATAGCAAAATTTAACACTTCATGAATGTTAAATTCCCCGCCCTATCCCGGGGGTCGGGGGGTGGGGGTTTCAATTGACTAGTGCATTACGTTTTCGAAGCCATTGGGTATTTAAAGATAATGTCGTTGCTCAGTTAACTGGGCATGGCTGATTTAAACAGGTCAGTCTTGCATATTCAGATTTTCAAAGATTATTACTTTTACCGCCGCCCGCTTTACTCAGTTGGTTGAGCACAGGACTGTTTAGCGGAACGTCAAACCAGATCTTACAATTAGTAAGATTATGCTGACTCTGTGCTCCACATTAGTCTCAGTTAAAATGATAGCTTCGTGGGAAATGATGTTAAACTGTTGGCCTTATATCCTTAAAATCCGCGTCAAATAAGTAAAAGAATATATAAGTACAACTTGCGTACAAGTCAGCGCAGACTTTGCCTAGCGCTAAGCGCATTTGAGTGGCATAGAATTTTGATACCATTTTTTTTCTTTTATCAGAGTTAATGTACTTGTTGCAAGCTTTCTTCACCATTAAATACGTTTCAAATTAACATAAGGCTAAACTAACATAACTTCCATATGTTTAGCGTTTGCCGCAAACTTACTAAGAGAGTTTGACTCATTCACCAACTGACTACTGATATCTTTTGTTACCAAGCCAACAGACAGATCATTCGTGGATGCCACGTCAAACAAGCACTCGTAATCATCTCCACACTGATCTTCAGCTTTGAGCCTCAAACTGTCGTTCTTCCAGATGATGTTATCAGCAAACATAGGCTCAAAATTAGGGTCAGAAAAGCTGTTCACGCTTTCGTTATTAGCATAGGAGAATAATGACTGGGATTGGCTGATTTGCCCTGAAACAAAATCAATGTCGCCATTGAGGGAAATAATTGACTTTTCACGACAAGAGTTTGACACTATCTGTCCGCTTGACCAGGGCCCCGGCACAGAACCGTCGATAATTCTCTTGGGAAGGTTGGCACATAAGTTATCTTTCACTTCCCTCCCCCTTCCGAAGGGAGGCCGGGGGAGAAGGGGGGAGCGGGGGAAGGAAAGAAATTTGCGAACTGAGATGGTTTAATGAGATGGTATAAAGAAACGTCCTTAAATTCTATTTACGGTCAAACCTTCCTGTTTTTTTTTCTTTTTGGCGACGACTATAGTTTGTATTTCTAGTAAAAGCGGAGGGCATATGAAACAGGTAGCTCTTTAGATATCGTGCTGAATTGTAACAGTGACGGGTCATTACGTGTCAATTTCTTGTAAAATCACCTTCCTATATAAGTGTCTTGTCCCAGGTGTACTAAATTTCCCAGATCTGAAAAGATGATTCACTGTAGAATTACTGAATAAATATACTCACACTTAACACCAAACTGGAAGTGAATTTCCTTTAACGTTAAGGAGGATGGCAGCACCGTCCCATTAGGCAATGTGTAGTCGTCATCCGGGTTATCATTCCACGTTCCCAGTAACCCTTTCGTAGTATTTTTATAATCATCTTCAGGAGTTACAACAAAGGACAGCATTTCTTTTTTCTCACAGAATTTGACGGCAGTTGTTGACGGGAAAGTTACCTCCAGACAATTTTCTTCAGGTTTCGAGATAGAGACGTTTACGCCAACACTTACACTTTGGTTTGTTAGATTGCTATAACCACTGTAAGGTACGTGGTCTATTAAAATGGTAATGCCGCCTAGAAACAACAGCAGAAAAAGATAAACAGATTAGTCATGAATAGAAAATTCCATTACTAAGATGTAAGTAAGATGCCTTCTTCCTTCTTGATTAATATTCTAAGAAAGAATGACGACGCAGGTAGCCATGGGATTAAATCTGTGAGAATGGCCGGC
>JAEMWC010000877.1:150000-210000 GCA_016490735.1 Pachyseris speciosa
GACGACTTGCAGTACTGCCCATAGCCGTAAACAAATGACTACGAAATGCCCGTCCACCGGCTTTTTGTAATCTGCCAAAACATCCACCAGACAGAAGGATAACGCGTAGGATATCCGACACACAAACGGTTCGATGGAATTCATATTGTTCTGTAAACCTTGCATGTGTCGCAATGATCAATGTAATAGCAAACACTCATTAAGCGACCTGAGTTCATGGGTTCTAGCTCATTTAAAGGAAATGTGTATCGTGAAAAACAACGTCGAGCGCAAGTGCGAACCAAGAGAAAGTAAACTCTATCCACGTTCACACGATAACTGGAAATGACTAGTTCCCTCGTTTTATTTTATAGTCAAGCCCTAGGACAGGTCCCTTACGTTTCTTCGTTTAAGAGAAAGGTGAATTTTTCGATCTTCTTAAAAAAATGAGGGCTACTTTTTTGGACCATGTTGAAACACTAGGACGACTTTTTTCGATATTGTTAAAATGCGAGGGTGCCTTTATTCGACCATGTTAAAACATGAGGGCGACTTTTTTCGACCCTGTTAAAACATCTGGGCGCCTTTTTTTACCTTGTTAAAACATCAAGGTGACTTCTTTTTCTACTAGTCCCACCCAGCAAAATATTTTTGTACGCTAGTTGGATCCCGTGCGAAAAGTTCGGTTGATGTGAAAGCCTGACAAGCGCTTTGTTTCGACAAACGGAACATTTTCTCATTAGTCGTGCGCTTCAATTGATCGTTTCAGACAAATTAAACTGTCTCATGTTGACCTATAATTGAGAGTTGAATCAAACCACTTAAATTCTCATTACCAAACGACAAAGGCTGCTTTTCCTCGAGGACGCGAGATGTCCTTGGGAACAGAATACGACTTCTTAAACTGTAACGTTAAAACGGATTCCGCCTAATACGTTTTCAACCACCATTTCGCCCTGCGTTTATGTTTCGCTGTGGCGCTTTTTTTAAAAAGACATTATCCTTCCTACAGTTGACGAAAAGTTTGCCATACTCGTTTTATTCTTGTTTATATTTTAACAGATTGCTTTTATTTGTTATATCAATATCCCGGTTAGGCAAATTGAAAAAATAATATCTTGTGTAAGAGGCAGGTATTCCTTTTTTCGATGTAGAACGTTGCGGGTGCCCTAAATTTGATGATTTGAAAAAGTCGGTTTGTTCCCAATTTTCGAACGCAGAAAGCTAGTGCAAAAACTTCAAGTCTACAAACCTTTTGTTTTGTTAAGGACTGTCGACATACCTCAGGAAATTAATTACTTAATCATTACTTGACAACAAGCGCTCTCTGATTGGTTACTAATGTCGACAAACCTTTTGTTTTGTGAAAGACTGTCGACATACCTCATGAAATTTTTAAAATTACTTAATCGTTAGTTGACAACAAGCGTTCACTGATTGGTTCATTTTTATTAAGTTTGTTGACAACGTTTTTCGGTCAAACTACAAATACTCATCTTTTCTTTACTATTTCATTGCTCACTCTCACAAACGTGTCTGGTAGTTGATTGCAAAAAGCGTCTGTTAACTGCGGTTAAAGGATGCCTTTAATTACAAAAACCGCTCACGGTGTTTTCTCAATTTGCCGTCCGCTGTGTGTGAGCGACTAAACTGTCTCGCCGACAGCGCTACTCGTGGTAAGTTTATTGACTTTGTTGTTTGATTTTGTTCTTTCGCTTCGTTATTCGTTGTCATTGTTAAATTTCCTTAGGATTACCGTCTAAAAACCGTATTTTTCATTTATAGTTGGCAAGATCTTTTCGCAGTGATTCAAGTTTTGTTTATTTACAACAAGCGCCTCTAACCGTTGAATTTCTTACTTTGTTTACTTTCGCCGACAAACGACCGTCGGTAGACGTTGAATCAAAACTATGTTTCCTTCTGATTTCATGAATTCAATTTGTGGTTTGACCAACGATTCGCTTCGAGTTTTTATTTACTTTTCGTTTCATAACATTACACAAAAAATAGCGCGTAAACTCATTCTTGTTTTATTTCTGTTTTCTCTTGATTACAGACAATCATGAGCGCTTTAAATCCTCTACGAAGAACAAACTCAATTGCGAGGTTTGCGTGGTCTGTCTGGAACCCAGCCGTGGGGTGTTATGTTTACTTGCAAGTACTACGATGCAAAATTGACGAGAACGGTTTCGTCGCTAGGCGGTTGTTTATACTCTATTTCATTGATAGATTTGTCTCTGTGTTTTTTCCTCTTACAAACCAAATGTCAGCCGAAAAGTCATTTTTCGCTTCGATTATAGTTTTGTTTATCGACATTGACCACTGCTAAGCCAACTATTTCGGTCACGATAATTCCGCACGACTTACGTGATGTGGTTTTTACCGCTGCTCTTCTTCTCGTATCAGCGGGCTCATATCGCCGCGACGCAAAGGACAGAATATGCTGTTTATATATATTAACGTTTGGCCTATAAAGAAACCGCTGAGGAAAATAACTTGCCGGCGAAGAAAGAATTCCGTAAAATTAGCTTTCAAACGTGTAAATAGAATAGGTCTTTGACTTTTTAAATAAACTGTTTTTGATCAAAATAAAACAAAAATGTGTCTGTGTTTTTTTCCCTCTCTACCCACCCCTCCCTTCCATTTTTGTCCTCCTATCTACTACCTCTCACTTCCTCTCGGTTCAATGTTGTCAACCTCCTCAACCCTTTCTTAGTGACAAATTTTTCGTCAGCCTCTCCACCCCTCCCTAGTGACCAATTCTATTGTTCACTCACCCCTTCCCCCTCAGAAATTTTTTGTCACCTTCTATAAGAGGGTCACGTGTTCCAAATACTGCTCTGTGATTGGTTACCAGCCACAGAAGAAGGTCTTACTACTCACCTCCTTTCTTCACTTTGACTTCAACAATGCTCGTGTTTTCTTCTTTCGCAGCCCCAGCTATAAAAATGGTAGCGTTTGTTGAGTTTCCCTGGGCAAGGCCTGTCCTGGCCTGGAGCTGAAAAGTTCCGTTTTTTGCGTCTATCATGACATATTCTCCAAGGCCATTAAAAGTGTAGTTCCCACCATCCAGAGTCTTGAAATGAGGGTCACCCCAGAACCAACCTACGGTTAAGGGAAAAGAAACAAAATCCAATAGTTTAAATCATCACTTTTATAGGATGAGGAGTGACTGATTAAATTAAATAGGTCATCATAAAGCCAGCTATGCAGTTAGTAAGGTATTCACTTAACTTCTTTGTCCGTCCGTTAGACGGACAGTTCAATAACCAGTCTGCTCAGTATTCGACAAGCTAGCTAGTCGGAGGTATGTAATTCGTTCGTTCGTCCATGCCTTCGATAGTTCGTCAGTTGAGTTAGCCTGTCAGTCATCAGTTGGCCAGTCATTCATCTATCACTTAATAAACATACGAACAACGTCAAAACTTACGTCTACGAACAGGTCTGTAAAGGCGGCAATTATCAGGTGGACGATACTGGTAAAATAAATCACAGAAAGGCAGGTCAACACAACAAGCTTTGTAGGCTTGCGGGTCACTTATAATGAACCTTTCAACGCGATACGGCCAAAAATAATATGCTTGTACTTTGACGCGACCTCCATCGGGTGCTCCAAGCTTAAGTGAAGCCCAGTTTTCCCATTCAGTAGAATAACAACACAATTGCGTCATCCTGTAATATATCCATCCTGTAAATGGACTGTAATAATAATAGGACCTGGAACGTCTGGACTCAAAGCACCAATCAGGCCAGGAATACAGCCTCCAGTCACGAAAGAATCTAGGATCAAACCACGCTTGCCACGCCGTGCAGGGACAAGCCATACGCCGATCCCATCGCAGTAGCCAGTTATGGAAGCCAAGAAAGTTTGTGTAACTTTGGAGGTAAGCCCAAGAGAAACAGTTCTGGAGGGCTCCTTCAACATCACTGTTCTCGATCCTCCAAAAATATCTTCCGATCTCACCAGTGACAGTGTTTCCCGGCCTCTCGTCAAGTTTCAACATTCCAAGCAAGTTACCCGATCTGTAAAAAGGTGAAACCAGATTCGCATTATGAATTAAAGTGTATGGTAGCTGAAACACATCATACCGTGTAAAAAATCCTGCATTTGGGGAGTAAACATCCTTTCTAGTGAACGGGTTCCACCCTTTCCCACCAAAGGAGAAAATAAATGTTGAAAAAAATAATTTGAAGAGGGCACTTATTAATGCAATTCAGTCATAATAAGAGAGAAACTAATTCCTTAACGAAAACATCAAGGGTAATGCTGGTTTTTAATTCATAGCCAACATGATAACCTCTACCCCTAGTATTAACCATATGAAGTGAACCCTCGACATTTCCTGAAATTAATGGGGTCCCTTCGTGATGTCACCAATTACAGGTGTTTAATTGGCGCAATAGCTTTCCCTTGAAAATTGGCGCTAAAAGAACTCTTGGGTTGAAAGATCAAATCGCTGTCGTCCAATGTTTCTAATAAGTAACCATATATGTTTTCTTAGCTGTTTTATCTGATGTATGCCGCACATGTTGTGCAGTACGAAACTAGTTAGTAGTAAAAATGCCAAGTGGAAACCTCAGTTGATCAGACCACCTTGATTGATATATATCGTTCTCACCCTTTCATGTTCAAGTAGTTTCGTTGACGATCCCCGGCATTCCAGCCACCGACAGGAAGACCATAATAACTGGTCCAGAAGGAATAGTAATAGTAGGAACTCCTGTTTAAAAAATGTAACCAATGTGGTTATGCCGTGACATAAAGTGGAAGTAAACATAAAGGAGTGCGCATTTAAATGAAAGTGTCTTCGTTGCTACCTTGTTCATTTCCTCGGGGCTTCCACTGATCTCAAGACATATTAAAGCTTATTAACAAGATATATATTAAGGAATGTGGCTTTTACGTTAAAAAGGCTGTTCACAAATGTATGACTATTTTGAAGGTGCCGTATTTCGGTCAACACGATCATGAGAAAAAGTCGCGTAACAACCAAAACCAGTTCTTCAACGCGGGATGAAGCGCAAAATGGCAGGGGCACCCAACGAGCCAAGTCAACCAAAAGCTGTAGAAAGGCATTTTTAAGTGCCTTATGGTGTTTGAAGCCTGCTTAAAGTTATGTTTTCATAAGCTAGAAGACGTTCATCCGTTCGGATTTCCTAGCTGAAATTTTAATTGCCTGAAAATGTTAGGGAGCAATATCTTCCTTTGAGAAAATGCAAGCTGACATGGACTTTCCACGAACTCATCTAAGGAACTATTTTCTTTCCGAAAATGCTAGCTGACGCTTTTCAGTGACTGCCAAAAACAGCAATTATGACGTTCCCGAAAACCTCAGGGGCTATGATTTCTCAACTGCGAATTTTACTTTTTCAAGTACTTTCCAAAACATTTTGGCCTTCAGTTTTGACCATTTTTTTGTCTTTAGGTCAAATTAAAACTATCTTCGGAAACATTGCTAACAAGACAGCTGAAACCTTATAATTTTCAGTTTATCTTAAAGATTTACAATGATCAATTTTCTAATACCTGGGTTAAGACGATTAGGTTCTGAACAAATTTTTTTTGTTCCAGTTTGTAAGTATTGGATGACCACCCGTTTTGTTATTTTTCTTCATCTGTTTCATTGTTTTTCATTTTTGGGAAAGAAATTCCCAATTCTGTTGCACTCTATAATAATACCAAATACTTGATAAAATTGTCCAGTAAGGGTAGCCAATTGAATTCGAGCATAAGTCACATGGCCTCCTCTTTTGTTTTCTATTTTCGGGTTTCAAGTTACATGGCTGAAAGAAAAAACCTTGAAAATGTCTCATGAGAAAAAAAAACTTACAGAACGACTGGAATGACCCATTGAATTCCTCCTTTGGGGTAATTGTACAGCAAGAATGTGTTGAGCCCGTTTGTGATGATGACAGCCTGAAACGTGTTCCTCTGCAAAATAAAATGTCGTGTATTGGTTTCTTATGTCAGCAAAACAATAGCATGCGTCTAAAAAGTTTGTACTGAAGCTGCTTCCATAAAAGTCACTAAAAGAAGCGTTTCAGAAATAAAAAATTGGAATGTATTACAAATAGACAGTGTGTTAATTAACAATTGGTTCATGCGTCAGCTTGCGTTCATCGAGATATGAAGCACGCGGAAAGTTTGGAGAGCACGAAAGATGCGTAAGGGTTGCTCGAAGCGTAGTCAGGAGCAACTCTATCTTCTTGAGTGCTCTCCAAACTTCCCAAATGCTTCATATCTCGATGACAGCGCTGCTGACGCATGAACCAATTGCTTTATAACATTTTCAACGCCGAAGTTTAACGCGGACGTCATCAGCGTGTACAATGGGACAAAAGAAACATAATTGCAACCTCTCTCTCTTTTTTTGGAAATCATTCTCTGGAACAGACTAATGTAACCAAGTTTCTAGGAATATACTTGGAAGAACACCTTACTTGGAAATACCACATAAGCTATGTCTGTAAAAAAATCTCTAAAACAGTTTGTATAATATTCAGGGCCCGATTTTATCTATCAGAAAAACCTAAACTATCTCTGTACTACGCATTAATTTATCCCTATATCACCTATTGTAACTTTAGTTGGTCGTCCATGTATGTGTCCAACTTAAATAGAATATTTATACTGCAAAAGCGAGCTGTGCAAGCCTTCACCAATTCCGATTATCGAGCACTTTCTGCTCCTTTGTTTTGTTTATTTTTCAAGTGAACTCGACGTTTCAAATAGCCAAATTTATGTTTCATTATCATAATCAATTGTTGCCTCCAATGTTCCTCAACTAGTTTGAGACAAGTAGTAAAGTTTATACTTAAGGCACCAGAACGGCTTGCTGTTACCGCCCTCATTTCTGTCGCACAAACATTAAGAAATTTACAATCCTATTCCAAGATCCTAAAATATAGAATTTTCCCCTTGCTTCAATTACTTGTTCAGTGAGTTTTCTTACTTTTAAGAAAAAGATATTATAATTTTTTTTATAGACAATCTTGAATCTTTCATGCGGCACTCATATAAGCCTTGTGGTTTCCTCAGGTCTCCTCGCCATTAACTTAGGTGTAATACTTGTATATATTTTGAAGATGCCAAAGCAATAAATAAATAAATGGTTAATATGATTAAGCACGTTCGCGCAATTGAATTTGATTACAAGAATTTACTAGCTATGACATAAAAGGGGTTTAGACGCGGGTGTAAATAGGTCGACGGGACGTTTGACGGCCTCAGGTATTCATTTTCTTTTCTTTTCTTTTTCTTTTTTTTTTCGAAAAGAGTATTCATTTTCTCAGACAGAGTTTAAAGTTAAAACCAATGTTACTTAAAAAAAGTGTTATCTTGGCGATAAAAGTTAAGATTGAACTTGATTGGACATATCAGCCAGTACTTGACTTCCAGGTAAATACATTGTTATTCAGCCCAAGTGATATAAAATTCTTACCCCAGGGCAATACAGCTTGGGCAGCCTCCTGTCGTACCAGTAGTAGTAATAGTAGTACCATGGATAGTACACATAGGGGCAGAGGTTTTCCCACGTTACAACCAGAACCCAAGTGGCTTCAAAGCTGGCAAATTTTTTGTCGTAGAGCTGGACATTCTTCGAGGCCATCTCCAGAACTTTATTGGTTTGGCTTTGAGCGCTGTTCTGGCTGCTTTGCCTGTACACCTACAACAACAACAACAACAACAACAACAACAACAACAAAACCTTCATTGTGAATGATATATGAAATGAATCATATTATATGAACTGCGGAAATGAAATCAAATGAAGAATGATCCTCGCAGTTCTGAACGCAATTTATGCAATTGCGAAAAGAAGCCTGAAAAAAATTCAGGATTTCAAATGAGTTTGAACCCGTGACCTCGCGATTACCGGTAATCGCGAGGTCACAGGTTCAAACCCCGTTGAAGTCCTGAATTTTTTTCAGGCTTCTTTTTGCAATTGCATAAATTGCGTTCAGAACTGCGAGGATCATTCTTCATTTGAAAACCTTTATTATAGTGTGTAAAGTATTTAGCTAACTAAATAATTGAGGACACAACAGATACTAGAATACTTAAAAAGTATGAAACATATGCAAAAAAACTTAGTAAGATAATAATACCTGATAATACACCTTTGAGTCACCAATTGCAAAAGCCCAATAATTATCCGTTCGGGCCCAGAATGGGGCGATAATCGCCATATTGTTAAACCATCGGTAGGCACCAAACTTTTGTGGCCACCACCAGCTCCATTCATAATTCAGTTGGATTTTGCCATTGCGACATATCTGCAAATTGTTCAAAGAAAACTTGTATTGATCCTGTGCTTACCACTCGAGTGTGTAGTAATTAACAAGTATGCTTCACAATCAACCGCCGCCCGGTTGGCTTAGCTGGTAGAGCACCGGACAGCTGAGGGGGAGGTCGCGGGCTCAAACCCCAGACCAGACCATAAACCAGTGGTTTAAAATAATTGATAAGGTCATGCTGGTTGTGTGTAGTAGTTCTCGGTGCTGTGGTCGGCCATCACACACATCTCACGGTTGGGTGGAGGCTGCATGGACGATGGGCTGACCACATGTTCCCAAGAACCTCTGCTGGTTATGGAAACCACTTAGGACGGCCTATGCACCACTTGGTACTGAATACTGATGATGATGATGTTCCTTCACAATCGCTTGAAATATCGCTTGTTAGTATACTGAGTCTGCTAGCATTCTATCACGAATGCCGTTCTCTGATTGGCTGCGCTACTCACTAACTATTCTGTGATGGATAGCGAGTAGCGGTTGTCAACAAAATGGCGGCCGCTTCTTCACTTTTTCGAAGTGTCTGTGAGGAGGATTTAGATCACTTGTATGTTTAGTTTTGAACGACTAGTAGATTTATACTAAAACAATTAGATTATTCGTTCTCGATTTCTATGCGTGATAGCTGATTCGGGCTGCACTCTCATCAGCTATCACGCGATAGAAATCTCAACTCATAACCTAATTATTATAGCTATAATTATAGCTATAGCTGTGGGTTGAGTTGGCTGATATCAGGCACATGATAATTGCTTTATTATTCAACAAATCGATAAAAAAGTACACTTTGACGGCTTATTTGCAAAACTACTTGGCTGTTAACTCATTTTTTACGGAACAGCAAAATATGCGACGTAACGTCGCATGCTTTGAAAAACTACAACTTTCCCAAAATCTCAAACTATTGTTAAAATCAACCATTTTCATTACCAGGTTTTCATTTTTTTTAGACTTTAGCACCCAGTAAACTGACCAAAAGTCCCAATTTTCATTGAATATGAACATTTATTCTGTTGCAAAACCCAAAAAATACGCAACTTTGTCTTCAAGTTTTTAATACAAAAATTCCACTTGAAGCTAAATGTCTACATTGCAGCAAACGTCGACTCCAATTCTTGCAATCTGTTCCACATTTTCCTGCTCACTTCATGAGCGCGTCGTGGATAACGCTATTTGATTTCAGTTGCTTTCACTGTCAGTAATTTTCGCGTCTGTGACCCAATGCAATTCTGGGTATTTCTTGTGTAACTACGACATGGAAGTCCGCCAGTTTCCATTTTAGATATCTTTTAGAACCGTGTCGAGCCACCTGGTCCTGCTGACAAAATGTTGCACTGATTGCATCATTTACAAGTCAAAACTCGCCAAAATTGTGTTGCCAGGTCCCGGAATCCACTCACGAAACGGCTTAAGACACAACTTCACTCCGTGAATGGCCATCACTCGCTCGCATACTTTCGGCGGCCTACTTCGTGTGAAATTGCTTCTCA
This sequence comes from Pachyseris speciosa, assembly GCA_016490735.1. Taxonomy (NCBI): domain Eukaryota; kingdom Metazoa; phylum Cnidaria; class Anthozoa; order Scleractinia; family Pachyseridae; genus Pachyseris; species Pachyseris speciosa. The sequence goes on from JAEMWC010000877.1 coordinate 159,768, forward strand.
CCTCTGTTTTCTTTCAAAGGATTGCCTCTACCCATCAACTCAGCCTTATGATGCCCCGCAGGGGGCTTCTGCGGTGGAAAATGGCTCGAAAAACACACTTATAAATCAAACACGCAACGCATTGTAGCTGCAGTGATCCTTTAGAAATAAACGACAGCTAGAGTGACGAGCGTGACAACAAAGATAGAGCCTTCGGTGTTGTGGACCAGCGAAGTCTCCGTGGTAACCCCTTATATGGAGTAGCCAGGTCGATTTGACCTTCTACCCTTCGGAAATAGCAAAAAAGGCGACCAAATCGCCGTCAGAAAAAGATTTAAAGCTGCCAGTTTTTGTACCCGACAAACGAAATGAAGTGATTATTCAAAACATTGCGACAATGTGCAAATATGATCTTGGTGTTCTCAATATTCGTCGTGTGCACTCAGTAGGTATCCTGCGATATACGAAATCTCGTATGTCGCGAAGGAAAAATGGCGGCTTTCCAGATGTTCTGTTGGTAATAAACTCAGTAAATTATGCTTTTTTATAATCAATGTGTTCAAAGATAAAACAATTATCCTGCTCAATCATGCTGAAAAACCCCTGATTTTAGCCAACTCGCCAACGGCCGTAGTACTTGTCATGTATACACTGAAACTGTCTGCGGTTGTTTTTAACCACGAGAAATCATTTAAAATGTGTCTCTTCGGTATACTCGGGCTTTTCGTTTAGCAGAAAAAGTAATTTCTCACAATTTGAACAAAACGATAATAAGAATTTCCGTTAAATTACCCCTATAAGTGCGTCTAAACTATATTCATAAAATTAAGAAGAGGGCACTTTGGATGTAGGCTTAGATTATCACGTCTGCGATTTGGCTGTTGATCATTCCATATCAAACAAACGCATGTGGAATAATGCTTTTCATTAAAAATAAACAAGGATTTTTATATTTAGATCTTGGTGAGTTCCATAATGCAAGGAAGGCCAGGTTCGAGACGATTTGATGGCCTTTTTTTGTCAGGCATTATGTAATGGATGATGTCCCTTTGCCGCTAAGCCAGTAAAAACCTCTGATATCAAAATGCATCCAACCGTTTTTAATCAATAACTGTCATACTAGGAAATGAAAGCGTCAAGGCGTCCAGTGAAATGAACACTAATCTAAAAAAAAAAAAATTTTGAAGATGTTAAAACCAGTCGACACAACAAGTACATTTGCATAAACGGGCGTGAATTGAATAGCAAGGAATACTTGCACTTACATATAATTTGTAATGCCGCTCTCCGAAGAAAGGAAATCCAAAGCGGTCTGTTTTGATCTCCAGACAGTGGCTACCGTAGTAATATGGCGAGTCGCTGAGACGAAACTCGCTATCACCTTGCCCCAGACCGTAAGGATACATGTTATCTGAAGGTTGAATGAAAAAGAAAGAGAAAAAAAAAACAACAACAACAAACTTTCAGTTTTCGCCAAAGTACATTGAGTCTTTTAACTGGAGAAAGAAAATCTTTAAAATTCCAAAGCTTTCTTTTTCAGCAATGGCAGATTAAAACTAATCGGGCCAAATTTCCTTCACAGCGGTTATTCTTGTGTTCGCATTGTTCACTAATATGTAAAAAGTTTCGGCTACGGATTTGCGAAGTGGGAATTTAAACTTACTTCAATCAGGGTATTTTTCTGTATTCAGAATTGCATTGCATTTATGTACCCCTGTCTATATAAATTGTAACTGATAAGCGCAGAATTTCATGGGTAAAGGTTACAAAAGAACTGGTAGGTGGCTTGATTTAAATATACCGGGTATATTTATTTAACAAATAAATGGTTTTATGCGCCAATTGGTAATGAAGCTATGCTGTCCTCCCGTCAGGTGGCTGTAACTTAGCAGTTTTCACGAACCCACTACGGTATTTGAGAAGCGGAGATGAGATGCGGTTGATGCAAGAGCTCTTCGGACGGACTCCGCCCTCAAAGAAAATCAAGATTTCCCCCCTCCTTGCGTCCTGTCTCGGATTTTATTATACATAGAGCGAGAATTTTAGGCAATAAACCTTGCAAATAGAATTCTATATGTGCTATATTTTCACATGTGAAAAAAAAGCGATACGTCCAATCAACTTCACGTACAGCATTCTTCACATGTGAAAATATAACCAATCACCACCCAGAGTAGAATCGCTTAGCCAATCAGAGCAAAGCACTCAAATAATCATGGTAATGAGGCAAATATTGTAAACAAGAATTCCCCTATTGAGAAGCAATCGAACAAAAACAAGGGGGCGAACATTCAAGGAGGAACATTCGACACATGACGAGACGCAGCGGAGTCTATCTGGAAGTATTACAAAGGAATGCGGGGTTGTGGACCCCGCATTCCTTACATATTTGAATTTCAATCTGTCAGTGAGTCAGCCCGTGTAAAGTAGAAGGCGTGAAAATTCGCAAGTGCGGCTGTCAAAACTAATTTTTGTCACCGGAAACGCTGTGATTGAGCCGTGAGAAAATTAGGACCACTTTCTATGCGGCGGGGAGAGTGAGAAAGTGACGAGACAACAAACAATAATGCTGAAGTCCAAATCACGCATTCGTTTTTTTTTTTTTTTTATTAAGAAAACCCGGCCGAATTAGGAATACCGGTAAACTCGCCTACGCCTCTATAACTCGTTCGCTTACTGGTAGGCGAGTTCACTCAAGTAATGTATGTTCAGTTATAACTCTAATTTTTTATTTTGTGAGCGTTTACAATTATAGCACGTTTTCCTTTGTCTGTGAAAAATTTACTCAACGCCGGCTATGTTGATTTGATTAAATTTCCGTGGATTTTCCTACGACCGTAACAGGGAGCAGTGGCTTTCATTATTTGACGTGAGATGGATGTGAAGATGAATACAATAAATAACTGTGAGAATCTGTGACTTTGGAGAGCACACTGGTACATAAGTTATTGCCACGGATAGAAACTTTGATATCAAGAAGAGCCAGCGAAGATTCTATAATTTCCAAGGTATATTTCAGAGCCAGATGAGAGGAATTGACGGAGGTTATAAATTCATTGAGTTCCTCAAAACACTGCACCGATGCCGTCGTCAAGGTAGTGACCGTATAGTTCAGGTTTAGGGTCTTTGTATTGATTGAAGAATTGGTGCTCAACGTATAACCTACAAAAAACAAAAATCAAATGAAGAATGATCCTCGCAGTTGTGAACGCAATTTATGCAATTGCGAAAAGAAGCCTGAAAAAAATTCAGGACTTCAACGGGGTCATCGACTTCATCGGGGTCATCACCGGTATCGCGAGGTCACGGGTTCAAACCCCGTTGAAGTCCTGAATTTTTTCAGGCTTCTTTTCGCAATTGCATAATTTGCGTTCACAACTGCGAGGATCATTCTTCATTCGATTTCATTTCCGCAGTTCATGTATGATTTATTTCATATATCATTCACAAAAAACAAAAAAGAAAAAAAGAAAAAAAGAATGGCGTAGCTGAGTACCATTAATTTGCTTTTAATAATTATCAGCGAATGAAAAAGAAAAAAAAGGGCGGGGGAGGTGGTACTCCCTTATATGGCTATATCAGGTATATGGGGCACCAAAGGGTATGGATTTTTAGCCGTGTTGGTCTGAAATAGGTTATCGATTTTGAACATTTTGGTCTGAAATAAGGTATGGTTTGTCCATTCGTCTTGGATTGGGTATACTTTTTTAGAAGATGCTACTTCTTCGACAGTAGGCGATAAGACCATCTGCAAAAGCCCTTCTTTTTTGTCCTTAATTATCTTTTATCGCGCACATGAAATAAGTCTGAAACAGGGTATCAAATTTTTGATCAGGTCTGAAATAGGGTAGGGAGAAACGCTGTTTTTGTTCTGAAATAAGGTAAGTGTTTCGGGAAGGGGGCCGCACGCCCTACCCAATTTTTCTGGGAGTACACCCCCACCCCCACCCCACCCCCCTCCACGGGATCAATTTAACACCGAAAGGGGGAAAAATCTAGAGCAAAAATTCATCTTTCAAATCGTATCAATGAACGCTTTTCATTCTATTTATTTCCGTTTTTCACGTAGCTCCAGATTCTGTGCACAAACCATACATAACCCGCAATTCCTCGATGCGATCTGTGGAAGGGCAAACACTAGAAACGTCAGCTTTTTTAATCTCTTTACGGTGGTCAATTCCGTTGACAAACCATATTCTCGTGTTTCACTCCCCAAAAGACGTAGCACCCGACAGTTTCTTTTAAAACTAACCCTTTACATTCTCATCTGTTCATCACATTTTTTTTTTCATTACAAACATTTACTATAGCTCAAACAACATTATTTTGTGTTTCGATTCATTATTACACCAAACGAAGTAGGTATCCTGTGGCACAAACTCAAATGCCTAATTTAAGCCTGTTCCACCTCACGAATTTTGGAAGTTGACTACTATCTATCATTGGCAGTCACAAAAATTCCGTTTCAATTAGTTTGACTTTAAATCACAAGACAAGTGGACTACTCGTGACATCTCATGCCACCAGTAACCTTGGTGATACTTCAATAGTTAAAATGAAAATAAAAACAAGAATTGTTAAAGACAACAGTAGCACACTCTGACGATACATATGGATACAACTGGTAACATTGCAGATACTTGAATAGTTAAAATGAAAAAAAGAATTGTTAAAGGCAACACTAGCACACTCCGACGATACATGTGGATGCCACTGGTAACCTTGGTGATACTTGAGCAGTTATAATGAAAATGAAAACAAGAATTGTTAAAGGCAATACTAGCACACTTCGACAAAACATCTGGATGCCACTGGTAACCTTGGTGATACTTGAGCAGTTATAATGAAAATGAAAACAAGAATTGTTAAAGGCAACAGTAGCACACTCCGACGAAACATCTGGATGCCACTGGTAACCTTGGTGATACTTCAGCAGTTAAAATGAAAATGAAAACAAGTATTGTTAAAGGCAACAGTAGCACACTCCGACGAAACATCTGGATGCCACTGGTAACCTTGGTGATAGTTGATCAGTTAAAATGAAAATGAAAACAAGAATTGTTAAAGGCAACAGTAGCACACTCCGACGAAACATCTGGATGCCACTGGTAACCTTGGTGATAGTTGATCAGTTATAATGAAAATGAAAACAAGAATTGTTAAAGGCAACCGTAACACACTCCGACGAAACATCTGGATGCCACTGGTAACCTTGGTGATACTTGAGCAGTTAAAATGAAAATGAAAACAAGAATTGTTATAGGCAACAGTAGCACACTCCGACGACACATCTGGATGCCACTGGTAACCTTGGTGATAGTTGATCAGTTAAAATGAAAATGAAAACAAGAATTGTTATAGGCAACAGTAGCACACTCCGATGAAACATCTGGATGCCACTGGTAACCTTGGTGATAGTTGAACAGTTATAATGAAAATGAAAACAAGAATTGTTAAAGGCAACTGTAGCACACTCCGACGAAACATCTGGATGCCACTGGTAACCTTGGTGATACTTCAGCAGTTAAAATGAAAATGAAAACAAGTATTGTTAAAGGCAACAGTAGCACACTCCGACGAAACATCTGGATGCCACTGGTAACCTTGGTGATAGTTGATCAGTTAAAATGAAAATGAAAACAAGAATTGTTAAAGGCAACAGTAGCACACTCCGACGAAACATCTGGATGCCACTGGTAACCTTGGTGATAGTTGATCAGTTATAATGAAAATGAAAACAAGAATTGTTAAAGGCAACAGTAGCACACTCCGACGAAATATCTGGATGCCACTGGTAACCTTGGTGATAGTTGATCAGTTATAATGAAAATGAAAACAAGAATTGTTAAAGGCAACAGTAACACACTCCGACGAAACATCTGGATGCCACTGGTAACCTTGGTGATACTTGAGCAGTTAAAATGAAAATGAAAACAAGAATTGTTATAGGCAACAGTAGCACACTCCGACGAAACATCTGGATGCCACTGGTAACCTTGGTGATAGTTGATCAGTTATAATGAAAATGAAAACAAGAATTGTTAAAGGCAACAGTAGCACACTCCGACGAAACATCTGGATGCCACTGGTAACCTTGGTGATAGTTGATCAGTTATAATGAAAATGAAAACAAGAATTGTTATAGGCAACAGTAGCACACTCCGGCGAAACATCTGGATGCCACTGGTAACCTTGGTGATAGTTGAACAGTTATAATGAAAATGAAAGCAAGAATTGTTTAAGGCAACAGTAACACACTGCGACGAAACATCTGGATGCCACTGGTAACCTTGGTGATACTTCAGCAGTTAAAATGAAAATGAAAACAAGAATTGTTAAAGGCAACAGTAGCACACTCCGACGAAACATCTGGATGCCACTGGTAACCTTGGTGATACTTCAGCAGTTAAAATGAAAATGAAAACAAGAATTGTTAAAGGCAACAGTAGCACACTCCGAGGAAACATCAGGATGCCACTGGTAACCTTGGTGATACAATGTACTTGAGCAGTTAAAATGAAAATGAAAACAAGAATTGTTATAGGCAACAGTAGCACACTCCGACGAAACATCTGGATGCCACTGGCAACCTTGGTGATACTTGAGCAGTTATAATGAAAATGAAAACAAGAATTGTTAAAGGCAACAGTAACACACTCCGATGAAACATCTGGATGCCACTGGTAACCTTGGTGATGGTTGATCAGTTATAATGAAAATGAAAACAAGAATTGTTAAAGGCAACAGCAGCACACTCCGACAATACATCTGAATGCCACTGGTAACCTTGGTGATACTTGGTGATACAGTTAAAATGAAAACAAGAATTGCTGAAGGCAACAGCAGCACACTCTGACAATACATCTGGATGTTACTGGTAACGTTGGTGATTCCTGAGCAATTTATTTTGTATATTTTTCTTATTTTATGCTATTTGAGACTAGATCAACAGATTGGAAAAGACGCAAATTGTTTACATCTTTTCCAATCTGTTGATCTAGTCTCAAATAGCATAAAATCAAAAAATATACAAAATAAATTTCTCAGGAAAAAATGCCATCTTCTCAATGGGGAGTGCTTGCCCCACAGTATCTTCTACATTTCCCAAGATATTCATTTTTGTGGGACCTGAAAAAAAAAAAAGGCCATTTGTCATAAATGAGCTGCTGACTGCATTGACACCAACTAGCAACAATACATGTAAGCCATTGATTTCCAGTTATGAAACATCCCCAGAGTATTTTTTTAATGTTTAGTCTTAACCATTTTACATACCTGAAATTGAGCTAACATGGATATTGTGTTTTCCAATTTCTGTTTGTTGTCCAGTCTTCTTTTGCACTGTCAGTTGGTCCCATTGAAGGACTCTGGACCATAACTTCTCAGTGCCCAGTTAGCCTCCTGCAGGGAATTAATCTTGTAGGCAACAAAGCCAAAGAATCAAGAAGCTGCTAAGTATTTTGTCTTTCCATGTGTGACATTGCAAAGAGTTGAATACTGCTCAGCTCCTCCTCCAACAAAAATTCAAGATCATCATGTATCCCGGTTGATCTGTAGGAAAGGAGAGGGAGTGGAGAACTGTGATACTTATAAAGAGATATAATTAATGCCTAAGGTGGGGAAATTTGATCCAGTTTTACCAAATTTCAGGCCCTAGTGTGGGATTTTGACCAAAAATTATTTTGAAAAGTCAAATGTCCTAATATGTCCGAGTTACCCCCTCTTGTTCTTATAAATATTGATAAGTAGCAAACTACAATTTTATCCTGTTCTAGGAGTCCCTCTTATCCCTCTCAATAAGGCCTAAGACACGAAAATAACTTGTTTCAGGAAATGTGAGCATAATTTACGAGTGACATTGTGCGGATTTCGTAAAGGGAACGGGAATTACCTTCGTTGACGGGGTCTGTTGTAGTATTTTGGTCCTCAGATAGTGAGTATTTACTCCTCTGTCGCGAAATCTGTTCCTTGGGATTTATTTTTCGTGCTACAAGAACTATTTCGCGCCACTCGCAATGGAAAGCCGCTGATCAGTGTTTCCGAGTGCAAGGTTCGCGGAAAAAAAATTGAGAATTTCTCTAAGCTTACCTTTTGGGGGCAGCTACGTGGCAGGGTTAGTAATAAGCAGCCAATGTCTTCATCCATTTCTTGTGAAACAAACGATGATGACCCTGACATTTGCAAACGGCGATTCGTTTGAGTCTTCATCACAGGATTCGAACTACTCGCGGCCGTGCGAGTGCTCGTTTATACGTCGGCTTGAGCTTCGCAAAGTACGCTAATGACAAGGCTGTTTAAAAAGCATCTTAGCTGCTCAAAGATCTCCTCTTGATATAATTGCCAGTCTCGTGCACGGAGAAAGGAATGCCGCAATTAATCCAAATGATGAGGCAACGATTTCATCCTCTGAAGAAGCTTTTCCTCGATACGGTTCTCCATCTATCGTCTGTAAAGCTCTTCGCCTTGAATACTCGGACAATATCTTCCGGAAAGCGTGCTGGTAGGGAATATTCCTCGAGAAATATTCCTCGGAGCCATCGACACACTTCTACGTGGCTCGGTTTTCTCAAATGACTGCGAAAACGAGACAACGTGACTGAACGCACCTCAATCGTCAAGACTAAATTTGATACTGACATATTAATCCTATTTGATCCGTGTTCACCTCTCTTTGTTGACAGAAGTTTAATTAAGGAGTAAACCGCAATTTTAATTAGTTCGGAAATCAAGTACTTCCAGTTTAGGCCCACTTGCGTCTCCTCATGTTTCTAAAAACAGCGTAAGTCAATAGAGTGCGAATTTGTTGTTGCACAGCGCGAAGCGCCGCCATCACATGATTGAATCTGACAGTGATTAGGGACAAGCGAAAACATTTCACATTTTTTATTGACGAATTCTCCCATACTTTTCAGTTATTCTAAATAGGAAGTAATATTTAAGCTTGTGTAGCCTCTTTGTCTACTTGTTGATGTCCTGGAAACCGGACATGTTTTTTTATTACGCTCGGTCTTGAATTTTTCGCTGTTCTTCATGTAAGCTTATTGAATCTAGAAAAATAAAACGGATTTCAAGTAACTTATAGGCTTAATTATATATAATGAACAAAACGTATATTGGAAAACTCACTCGTTCGCTGCGCTCGCTCGTTCGTTTTCCGAAGTTTTGCAACTCGTGAATAAAAATCCGTACGTCGCACTTTCAATGCTGTAATCTATATGTACGTTTATGTTTAGGTGTTCGGCCATTTCCTCACCTTTGCTGGGAACAGTTTCACTGATTGATAGCGTTACTTGATTACCAAAAGTTGTTTGATATGAATGATTAATCGGCCACTTGTGTGGCCAAAGTATGTTAGAAAGTGTCATGTCATTTCTATTCCCAACGGGCAATGCAACGAGATATAGCGTGCAAACCATCTAATAGGGACATAAATAATGCAGATGAAAGGGTTAATTAATGCTACACACACAAAAAAATATGATAAATTAAATGAAGCGAGTTCAATCACTGTTCCCTTTTGAAATAGCAAAGAAAATAAATAGCAAAGAAACTCGATATGCATTGACTGAAGTTAAAAAGAATTTACTTTCTGTGGTAGGTGGCTCCGTGGTTGGAGCTAAAAAACGTAAGAGAGAAGTTAAAAGTTATTATAATAACATAGCTGGTAAATTCGTGTAGTCAAATTCAATAAACCATTTCCGAATTACCTTTAACCAGGAGCCCATGAATAATATTCATGGGCTCCTGCTTTAACCAGGAGCCCGCTTTAACCTCTTTTTCAAAGCGAGGCCTGGTGCTCAACCATTCGTATGAAAATGAGTTTAATTTGCATGTGAATAAAAACTAATTTTCATATGAAAAGATGAGCACCAGGACTCGCTTTGAGAAAGAGGCCAAAGGTAATTCGGAAATGGCCTATTGTGCGAGCGTGCGTCATATTCCTATTGTGCACGCTGATGACGTAGCAGAGAGAATTTCTCTTTAAAACTACGGCGTCAGCTGTGAGTTCATCGAGATATGAAGCACTTGGGAAGTTTGGAGAGCACTCAATAATAAAGAGGAAGATGAAAAGAAATGGATTTGATTGGCTTATTGTAGCTTGAAAATGAATTCGAGAGATGAAAATTATTTCAGTCAAGATAAAAAAAGGAATTTTGTCAAATGAGTGTTCAGGCAGCTGTATGTAAAAAGCTAAGATATATATGCCTGAAAAGATTAGACTGAGTCAAAAATTGATTGATCTTTTTTGAATAAATACTTTTAAATTGACAAGTTCTTTCGTGAAAGTTAAAAATCAAAGGCTCCTCTGAGCCAGCCCATGGATGCATCTTGCCACACTTATTGCGATCTACATTTGACCAGTAATGCAACCTCTTTTCCAGAGTCTCTCTAACTTATTATTCAAACTAGACTGGTTGTGATGTTTTCTCGCCCGCACGCAACCTCCACTCAAAGAAAGCACTCCGAAAGTCAGAGCATAGTTTGTTTTTTGCCGCAATATTGAATTACTTTTGAAATTTGGTACTGATTGTTTATTTAAGCTAAGGGATAGACTTTCTGAACAAGATCAGTGTGAACTTGGCAGATCAACGAGCAAAAGTCTCGAAGAGTCGAAGACTCTTGAGTTCGCATTTATTTTCTACACACATAGCACAGACACCAGGTCACACCTTTAGTGTTCCAAACAGCTACACTACTGAGCAATGACTCGGTAACACATGCTGACTGCAACGGGTATCACGTCGGAACGAAGAAAAGTCGAAGAATATTTCAACCTATAACGTTGCGGCAATATTTCGCAAAGTCGAAAATTCGGGATGCGCCCCTAGAATATGGAACTTTTTGCCTTTTTCAATACGTAGGAGTTCATCTGTTGATATTTTAAAAGATCTCTTGAAAACTTATCTTTTTAAAAAGTTTGTTAGTGAATGTTTGTAAATTTATTTATTTATTTATTTATTACAATTTATGGCATACAAAAGAAAAAAGCCAAGGGATGAAATGAAAAAGAGTCGGAGCCCCATATTGAAGCAGATCACCAATGGTAGTAGAATGATAATGATACGGATTGTATCGGATATGTATTGGAAATACTAGTATCTATAGTTTTAAATCAGATCTCAAGACCCATCTCTTTAAACAAGCATTCTGAGAATAATTCTTTCTACATTTCTAGGATATTAGGCTATTATTTATATTAATATTATTATAAGTGTTTTTGTAAATACCATTGTAAATATCATTATCATTTTGTAAAGCGCATTAGATCATTGCGTCATGGTAATGCGCTATAGAAATCAATAAATTATTATTATTATTATTGATTAAAATTATGGAGGTAATAAATTATGGCGATAAGTACAAAATAATAATTATTATAACAATAACAATACTCGACTATGAGACTAATAGAGACTAATGAGACTATTAGACTAATTACTAATTCATAAAAATACTAAATCGTAAAATACTAGTTACTAAATACTAATTCATGAAAAACTTTCTAACAGAGGGTTTAAAAGAATTTACACTTGTTGCCTCACGAATGGAAAGGGGAAGGGAGTTCCACGTTCCCACAACTCTATGAAAATAAATATATTTAAGAACATTCGTCCTTGCAAATCTCATCTTTAGAGTTAACTTATCATTGTGTCTAAATGAATAGTGATCAGTTTCTTTATAGAAATCTACGTAAGGTTCAACATCAATGTCAATAATTCCATGAAGGGCTTTGTATAAAAATTTAACATCTGCTAACAATCGCCTTTTTCCTAGTGATAACAAATTTAATTTAGTTTGTTTAAAATTCATTTTTATTTGTTGTAAAGCGCCATGGACAATTTATTGGAGTTGTCCGCTATAGAAATATTATATATTATTATTTATTTATTTATTTATTTATTGTTATATTAGATCAATATTGATCGTTAGCATGTCGATTTATATTCAACTGAGTGAGTGACAAAAGACCGTGACCAAATCGAGGTTCAGGGGAATAAATTGCCCTTTCCCTTTTTATATTATTTTATATGATTATATATGATTTTCATATATTCATTCTCAAAGTGCAAATTATTCCCCTGAACCTCGATTTGCTCTTTTGTTCTACCACAATTCGAAACTAGCCTATTAGCATATCTCGAAAAAATCGATATTGGTAGTTGACATATCAATCAGTTTACATCTGACTGAGTGACCAATTTATAATATTCTGACACCTAACCAAAGTCGTTTCTACGCTTAAAAACGTATCCACGACTTAAAAACCGAAAGAGAAATATGTTTCTATGGTGAGATGAGGTGTGGCTATGTACATGTTTCAGTTTCGACGAGGACACTCTCCACTCACGCTTTAAGAAACGACATGAGCAAAACGGAACAACATGTTTTGTTGGTTTTTTTTTCTGTTTCCTTTTAGAAAGGAATAATGATGTGTAATTGTTATACCATTTAACAATTATACATCAAGCCGCCGCTACTGATCTTTAATATATAAAATACAAAAACAATAACATTGTACTTACCCGGCTGCACATCGACTGTAGAATCATTGGAGGTAACTGCAGACCCAATACCGTTGTTTGCAATACATTGGTATTGTCCGCTGTCTGTTTTAGTCACACTCGTTATAGTCAAGTGTTTGTTTTGTAATGATAAAGTAATCCTGGGATTGCCATTTGTATTTTCAGCTGTACCATCTTTGGTCCATGAAAAAGTCGGTTCTGGGTTTCCACTGGCGTTGCAGGATAATGTGACGTTGTTTCCTTCTCTTACTGTCACACTTTGTGGGTGAGTTGTAAACTCAGGCTGGTCTGTAATAAGTAACAATAAATTAAATCTTATACGCGGTCTTCTAAAACAAACATAATTGTAGCAACTCTCCAATGCAAATATTGAGCAATATAACTTCTTTTCATTTTTCTTAAGCACCCTCCCAAACAAGCGAACAGTTAGGCAGGGTGAATATAATAGGATCTGGAACATGTAATTTGTCAAAAATCCGTTCGTACTGAACAAAATTCCCACAGCACTATACTTCTATGGAGAGATGAGATATGGGGCTGTGATTACATGTTTCAGCTGACAAGGACACTCTACCTCATGCCTTGGGAAACGATATGAAAAAAATGGAACAACATTTTTTGTTGTTTTTTTCTTCTGTTTCCTTTTAGAAAGGGATAATGATGCGTAATTGTTATACGATCTAACAATTATACATCAAACCGCCGCTATATCTTTAATATAAATCAAAGGCTCCTCTGAGCCAGCTCACGGATGCATCTCGCTACACTAATTACGATATACATTAGACTAGTAATGCAACTGACCTCTTTTCCATAGTCTCTCTAACTTATTATTCAAGCTAGACTGGTTGTGATGTTTTGTCGCCCGCACGCAGCCTCCCATCAAAGAGAGCGTTGTGGGACATCCCGAAACTCACAGCAAAGTAACTGTGTTTTGCAGCAATATTGAAATAATTTTGAATTTTTGTACTGATCGTTTATTTAAGCCAATAGATAGAATTTGAGATGAGATCGGTGTTTTGGCGACTAGATTTCAGAATACGCAATTTGAGATGAGATCGGTGTTTTGGCGACTAGATTTCAGAATACGCGGCTATTTCATTTACAAACCATTGAATAACAATAGCGTCTATTGTAACATGCCTCTGACTTGGAAAGCTCTTTCAGACATTTCAGTAATCATGAGTAATTTGCGATGTCGTCTTCGATATGCAATACGTGCCTGTATCAGTTTAAGCAGTAAAATCGATTATATTTTGCTCCCAAAACAAACGTGTTGCATGCCTAAATATGGGTTTTATTTGGTAAAAAAGCTCTGCTGGTTACTTTGTTTATGTTGATTCAGTGTAGCGATTGCCACATTGTATGTTGTGTCAAACATAAGATCCAAGCTTTAACCTGATATGCAACAAGACGCAATAATCATCATGCGACGGGGGATTCAATTCATTGCTGAATGTTCTAAGCCTTTGCTCAAACGAAGTAGTTGGTTTTGGTCCGTTTTCTAAAGCGCCTGAGGATAGGAAATGTCATATTTCCTTGCTTGCGGTCGCAGGAAATCTATTTCCAAACACTGGGTGGCCATAGGCTAGTTTTGTTCTGTAAACACTGTAAACAGATGCCATTGGCATTGTTTTTTCTCTGTTCTCTTGTCTTGAACTCCAACCGTGCCCTTCATTGCTAGTGGCATCGAAATAACTTGTTTTGATTGTTGATATTCATTCCTCCCTGCTGAATTCTTGCTTCGCATGACAAGAAAAATCGTCGATACGAAAAGCAATTTTATCATGGCTTTAAGATATCAGCGTACAATTTTCGTCGATTTCCATCTTCAATTCTCGGAGCTTGTGTTGTTAGTCGTATTAGGTTTCCACTTTCCAACTTCTCAAAGGAATATTCAAGAGGATCGGACGAAAAATCATCCGCTTTACAATCTTTACATGCTCTGATCGACGCCATTCATATTCACTTCATGATACTTAAACAGTCGAGAAAGAATCTAAGAAGTATGCATCTCTACTACCCCCTGAAACTTGGAAACCTTGAGCAAAGAAGACTGCGAGGACAAATACAGTACTTACCAGGGAAGGGACAGAAGAAGTGTTTCATCCAAGTTTAATGAATAAATTAATCAGAATCGAGTGAGTGAGTGAGTGAGTGAAATCGAAGTGCCTCCTATACCTCATGGTATGAGTACGTCATCCATAAGCTAATAAATGGAGGATAACCCGTTTCATTTGCAGTCACTTCAGGTGGAGTTACTTCATCCTTGTTGAGCCACCGGTCAACTTCACGACTCCAGCGACCGATAAGATACCGAGGGAGTTTTCTGATCAGGCAGTCTACCCCGTCTACTCGTTTTCGTTTTTGACTTTTTGGTTTTGATTGTTTTGTTTTTGGGTTTTTGAAACCAAAACTAAAACAAAAAATCCTTTAAAAAATTTTAAAACAAAAAACAAACAAACAAACAAAAAAAAAAAAAAAAAAAAAACAAAAACGAAAACTTAAAACAAATTGAATTTGAACCAAAACAAGAATTTCATAATCAAAATTATAAAATTAAAGAGAGCAACACAAAAAGTAAAATCTGAAAGCTAAACTGAAAACGTTAAAAATAACTAAAATTAAATGTTAAGAAAATAAACTCAAAAGGGGAAAAGAAAAAGTAAAAATTAAAAACAGAAACAAAACATGTAAGCTTCCGTAATTATCAAGTCTAAGCTTAAGTTACTATAAATTAATAGAAGCCAGTAAATAGAATTTTCTGCTACACTGTACTCAGTTTTTTTCCTTTCGGATAGAATTCGTATTTGATTTTTGTCTAACACGAACGCGTTATGGTCTGGCTACACAAGGTGATTAGCAAAACATCAAAAATAGGCAGTAAAATTTCAGTGTATTCTAAAGTTGAGAATTTTCAACGGCAATCTCGATGGTTCTCTATCACGGCGTGCTCCTTTGCTAATACGAGTGGACTTTGCCCTACTTCTTCGTTTCTGTAATTTTCCGATAAGACTTCAGTTATCATTAGATGAGTCCTCTAACTACGTTTCGTACTTGGCTACAACAATGTTTTGGTTGGATAATATGGATTGGTAAGTTGTGCTACTGATGTTTCCAATAGCTTTCATAATTTTGCTGATGTGAGTGCTAATTTCGCTCAAAGTTTCTGTCGTAAAATTCAGTTGTAAATATCTCACTATCCAGTCAGCTGGAATTTATAACCCCCTTGTGAGCTTGGCGGATCGACGAGCAAAAGTATCGAGGCGTCAAAGACTCTTCGCATTCATTTTCTACACACACTTCACAATCACCAGGTCACATCTTAAGTGTTCCAAACAGCTACACTACTAAGTACTGACTCGGTAACACATGCTGACTGCAACGAGTATCACGTCGGAGCGAAAAAAAATCGAAGAATATTTCAACCTATAACGTAGCGGCAATACTTCGCAAAGTCGAAACTTCGGGAAAACGTTTGCAGTACACATGATGTGCCCCTAGAATGTGGAACTCTTTGCCATTTTCAATACGTAGTAGTTCATCTGATGATATTTTAAAAAATCGCTTGAAAAATAAACTTATCTTTTTACAAAGTTTGTTAGTGAATGTTTGTAAATTCAGTTTGTTTAAAATTCATTTTTATTTGTTCTAAAGCGCCACCGACAATTTATTGGAGTTGTACGCTAATATTACATATTATGATTTATTTATTTTTATATTAAACCAATATTGATCGTTAGCATATCGATTTATATTCAACTGAGTGAGTGACAAATAGGCTAATTTCGAATTGTGGGAGAACAAAAGAACCAAATCGAGGTTCAGGGGAAGAAATTGCATTTTCCTTTGTATATTATTCTATATGATTATATATGATTTTCATATATTCATTCTCAAAATGCAAATTATTCCCCTGAACCTCGACTCATCTGTTTTGTTCTACCACAATTCGAAACTAGCCTATTAGCATATCTCGAAAAAATCGATATTGGTAGTTGACATATCGATTAGTTTATATCTGACTGAGTGACCAATTTACATATTCTGACACCTAACCATAGTCGTTTCTACGCCTAGCGTATCCACGAGTAAAAACTGAAACAGTGATATCAGCTTCTATGGTGAGATGAGGTGTGGCTATGTCGACGAGGACACTCTCTCTCACGCTTTAAGAAACGACATGAGCAAAATGAAACAACATTTTTTTGTTAGCTTTGTTTCAGTTTTCTTTTACAAAGGAATAATGATGTGTAATTGTTATACGATCAAACAATTATACATAAAGCCGCCGCTATATCTTTAATATATAAAAAACAGAAAACAATAACATTGTACTTACACTGCACATCGACTGTAGAAGCATTGGAGGTAACTGCAGACACAATTCCGTTGTTTGCAATACATTGGTATTGTCCGCTGTCTGTTCTACTCACACTCGTTATAGTCAGTTGCTTGTTTTGTAATGATAAAGTGATCCTGGGATTGTCATTTGTATTTACAGCTGTACCATCTTTGGTCCATGAAAAGGTCGGTTCTGGGTTTCCACTGGCGTTACAAGATAATGTGACGTTATTTCCTTCTATTACTGTCACATTTTTTGGGTGAGTTGTAAACTCAAGCTGGCCTGTAATAAGTAACAATAAATAAATCATATACTCGGTCTTCTTAAAAAAAAAAACATAATTGTAGCAACTCTCCAATGCAAATATTGAGCAATATAACTTCCTTTCATTTTTCTTAAGCACCCTCCCAAAAAAGAGAACAGTTAGGCAGGGTGAATATCATAGGATCTGGAACATGTAATTTAATTGTCAAAAATCCTTTCCTACTGCAAAAAATTACCACAGCACTATACTTCTATGGAGAGATGAGATATGGGGCTATGATTACATGTTTCAGCTGAGGAGGGCACTCTACTTCAAGCTTTGAGAAACACTATGAGAAAAATGGAACAACATTTTTTGCTTTTTTTTTCTTCTGTTTCCCTTTAGAAAGGAATAAATTAATGATGTGTAATTGTTATACGATCTAACAATTACACATCAAACCGCCGATATATCTTTAATATATATCTCAAAGGATCCTCTGAGCCAGCTCATGGATGCATCTTGCTTCACTTATTGCGATCTACACTTGACTAGTAATGCAACTGACCTCTTTTCCAGAGTCTCTCTAACTTATTATTCAAGCTAGATTGGTTGTGATGTTTTCTCGCCCGCACGCAACCTCTCATTAAAGAGAGCTTTGTGTGACACCCCGAAAGTCACAGCATAGTAACTGTTTTTTGCTGCAATATTGAATTACTTTTGAATTTTTATACTGATCGTTTATTTATCCCAAAGGATAGGATTTCTGAACAAGATCGGTGTTTTGGCGACTAGATTTCAGAATACGCGGCTATTTCATTTACAAACCATTGAATAACAATAGCGTCCATTGTAATATGCCTCCGACTTGGAAAGCTCTTTCAGACATTTCAGTAATCATAAGTAATTTGCGATTTCGTCTTCGATATGCAATACGTGCTTGTCTCAGTTTAAGCATTAAAATCGATCATATTTTTCTCCCAAAACAAATATGTTGCATGCCTAAATATGTGTTTTATTTGGTAGAAACGCTCTGCTGGTTACTTTGTTTATGCTGATTTAGTGTAGCGATTGCCACATTGTATGTTGTGTCAAACATAAGATCCAAGCTTTAACCTGATATGCAACAACACGCAGTACTCATCATGCGACGGGGGATTCAATTCATTGCTGAATGTTTCAATCCTTTGCTCAAACGAATTAGTTGCTGTTGGTCCTCGGTGGCCATACCATGCCTAGTTCTGTTCTATAAACACATGCTTTTGGCGTTGTTTTCTCTCTGTTCTCTTTTCTTGAACTCCAACCGTGCCCTCCAGTGCTAGTGGCATCGAAATAACTTGTTTTGATTATAAAGACATTCATTCCTCCCTGCTAGTGCATTCTTCCATCGGGTGACAAGAAAAGGCGTCGATAGGAAAAGCAATTTCATGATCGCTTTAAGATATCAGCGTACAATTTTCGCCGATTTCCATCTTCAATTCTCGGAGCTTGTGTACTTTATCGTATTAGCTTTCAAATTTCCAACTCCACAAAGCTATATCAAGAGGATCGGACGAAAAATTATCCGCTTTATAATCTTCACACGCTCTGATCGACGCCATTCACGTTCACTTCATGATACCTAAACAGTCTAGCAAGAATTGACGCATTTCTACTACCCCCTGGAACTTGCAAACCTTGAGCAAAGAAGACTGCGGGGACAAATACATATGTTTCATCCAATTTTAATGAATAAATTAATCAGAAGCAAGTGAGTGAGCGAGTGACATCGAAGTGCCTCCTATACCTCATGGCATGACTACGTCATCCAGGAGCTTAAAATGGAGACCAAGGGTTTCATTGTACAAGAGAAAAACGTAAAAACGGCGAATATCAAGTAAAAGTTCCTTCGGCTTTGTAGTCAAGGAACACAAAAATTCATTGATTGGTGTTAAAAAGAACTCATTTTGTTAGGTTGCTCAGGCTCGATGGTTGTAGCCTTAAAATTTAAGAGAAGAAAGTTATTAATAATTCCGCTTTATATATTAATTTAAAATTTACGGTTCACGACCATCCATTATTTAAGCGATAGCAGGTTGAAAATCGTAATGGCCAGATTTCTTCACAGCCGTTATTCTTGTGCTCTCATTGTTCATAAAAAGTCTCGGCTGCGGGTTGGCGAAGTGGGACTGATGGAAACTTACTTCGCGAGTGAAACTTGATAGACTGCTGATGTAGTTAGGTATTCAGAATTGCATTTATGTACCCCTTTCCTGAACAAAGAAGCACAGAATTTCATGCGGGGCATGTGGAAAATTAAAAAAACAACAACAACAACAACAACAACAACAACAAAAAAAAAACTGGTAGGTGGCTTGGTGGCCTTATCTAAAAAAAGTAATAGTAGCGATGAAAGGTTAAACGTAACACAAAGAAATTGGTAAAAAAGGGATATTCAATCAATGTTTCTCTTTATATAAATAACAAAGAAACTTATAAGAAGGCATTCACTATTGATATTAAAAAGAACTTACTTTGTATGGGAGTTGGCGCAGTGGTTGTAGCTGAAAAATGTAAGAGAAGTTAGTTATTAATAACAGAGAGAAACCTGAAAAGATTGGATAGAATTGGCTCATTGTGGCTTAAAAATAAATTCAAAATATGAAAGTTATTACGATGAAAAGCAAGGTGCAGGTGCAAATGGTTGTTAAGATGCTTGTAGACTTACCAGTAGAGAATGAGAAAGATGGGAATGTCTCTGTGAAACTTGGACATATGCATTCGTAAATCGACGCACTGCTAACAAGGTATGTCGAGTTACTTGGCGAAATCCTCGAATAAACTGAGACAGTTGTGGTCAGGGAGGGTGAAACACTTGCAGAGACTGAAACACTTGAGGTCAGAGAGGCTGAAACACTTGCAGAGACTGAAGCACCTGAGGTCAGGGAGGGTGAAACACTTGCAGAGACTGAAGCACTCGAGGTCAGGGAGGCTGAAACACTTACAGACACTGAAGCACTTGAGGTCAGGGAGGGTGAATCACTTGAAGAAACAGACGCAATTGTGCTCAGGGACGCTGAAACATTTGCAGAGACTCTTGTGATGCTGCTGAGGGATCGCCAGATACTGGGACACACGCATTTTGAAAGGGAAGCAGATGTGGTAACTGAAGCGCTCGTGCTGAACGAGTGAGAGGTAGCTGAAGATACACGTGTTAAAACTGAATCGCTGGTGCTGGTGGACGTAGGGACATTTGAGGAGGTATTGTTCTGGCTGACTGTGACGCAAAGTGGAAGTATAACATTTTGGTAAGATAATTGTGTGTAATCGTCTAGAAAGGACAGATATCAATGGACAAAAGTAGTTAAAAAATAACTGTCAGGTGGCTTGTGGCTGTATTGGCCTAAGAAAGTAATGTAGATGAAAGGCTTAATGTTAAACAAGGAAATGCTAAAAAAAGCGAATTTCAATCAATGCTCCTCTTTGTATAGATGTAGCAAAGATACTCAAAAGGTAGCTGGTTGAACTAATAAAAAATCATTTCGGTGAAGTTGACTCAGTGTCAGGCTAAAAGCTGTAAGACAAGTCAGTTATTACCAGCGAAGAGAAACCCGAAAATATTGGATTAGATTGGCTTATTTTCAGGCTCAAATATAAAATTCAAGAGATGAAATTAAAGTTGTTACACGGCACGAAAACAGGGAATTTTGTCAAATGAATGTTCATCCAGCTGTATTTCAAAAGCTAAGAAATGTCTGAAAAGATTGCGTTGAATAATAAATTGTTCTAAATGCTTAAAAACTGACAAATGCAAGGGTGAAAATTAAAAAAGTAATGGAAACGAAAGGTTTCCTGTTACAAAGAGAAACCTAAAAAGCGGGACGAATTTCAACCAATGTCTGGCCTAGCTAGCCTGCTTGCAGACGCCTCCTATTTCCTTTATTGCACGCGGAAAAGGGACGTCTGCGAAACAACGTCGCTAATCGTGTTCCAGTATCCCGCTGTTTGGTTTTAAATTTCGCAAAAATAATGAAACATTATCCACGTACCACTGTGGAAGTCTGGCTATAAGTACCCCGACACAACATTTTCCCCAAGCTCTCCAGCTATTCAGTCAGCCTGTTACTCGGCCACTGAACCTGTTCATTTTCAGACTCTTTAGCTACTCGCTTATTGATTACAGGCCTAACAGGAGAATTGGGAATTACGCGTGTAGAATGATGCGTGGGGAGGACCTTGACGAGGGTTGAAGATAGCGTTAGCGAGGAGCCATGATCGTTCGGTGAAGAAGAACCAGATTCGTCTAAGAGAATTCGTTTCTCAGGAGAAGCCGATGCTCCTGCTTTAAAAGATTTGCGACGGTAATCTTCGAAGTCTATGTCGCTTTTGTAGTTTCGTGAGACACTGTTTACAAATATAAGCTGATGTTGGATGCACAGTGAACTGAAGAGAAAGAGTTTCTTCGTAAACATTAAATACTCTGTGGCCTTGCACAAGATTTCTGTCGCCCGACTTTCGATGGCTGAAAAACACAGTAAACATTATATGTTTTGATACGTTTTTAAGGGAAAACCCCTCTAGATTTGGGCGGCATAATGCTTGCATACATTATGAGATCTGTTTTAGATAAAAGATCAATCAGAATTT
The DNA here is from genome assembly GCA_016490735.1 of Pachyseris speciosa. NCBI lineage: Eukaryota > Metazoa > Cnidaria > Anthozoa > Scleractinia > Pachyseridae > Pachyseris > Pachyseris speciosa. The sequence goes on from JAEMWC010000877.1 coordinate 181,486, forward strand.
GCTCCAACAAGACCACTATCTGGCTACCAATCACAGTTCTTTCCCAAGATCCTGGATATACTGGAACACGATTAGCGACGCTGTTTCGCAGACGGCCCTTTTCCGCGTGCAACAAAGGAAATAGCAGACGTCTGCACGCAGGCTTTGTTTGGTCAAGAGACGCAAAAACTCATTTATTGACTAGTGAAAAATATCTCAGTTTCTTTAATAATTTGCTGTGTGGCTCGGTCGTTGTAGCTGTAAAATTTAAGAGGAGAAAGTTATTACAAAAAGACCTAAAAAGATGATGTGAAAAACTGTTCCGCTTTGTATAATATATAATAATAATAATAATAATAATAATAATAATAATAATAATGATAATTTAATCTTTATTAACAAATTCTCAAACAATCTTAAATTTACAATTGTTGATCTACTAGAATGCTAAAAATATTCATAATTATAATCCATATAAATATTGTAAAAGTATTACTAGAAACTCAATTCATTAAAAAAATTATGTAAAACGTTTGTATTTACAAGGTGACGGCAATAAAGTGTTGTTAAAAATTACATTATGGCTCTTGGATTTCAATGGCAATATCAATATTCTGAAAATCACAAAAGGCTTTTCTTCTAGCTCTCAATCCTCTAACGCAGATTAGTGTGGATCTTAATAAAGCAAAGGATGTCCTTGCTCTTATCCAAGAGATTGTTTTGCCCACAGTGTTCTCCTTTCTTAATGAAGATCAGCTGCGCCAGTCTGCTATGGTATTGCAAGCACTCCTTTCCCATATCGCCCGCGTTGATGTGAAAATAAGGGGTGTTTCATACTAGTGTGCGGTTGTACATTTGAAATATGATCGGATGAGCATTACGAACTCTAAAAATATAAAATGTATACAAGAAAAAGAGTAAACTAAATAACAAAAACCTAACTACCTGAAATAATGCCTTTCAAAGGCGCTTAAAAACCACACTCCTAAATTCCTGACCAATGTGGTAACCGGAGGTCTAACTGACCAGTTAACGGAAATACTTTAAAGCGGACAAATTCATGGATGAGAGTTATAGAAAACAAACTTACTTTGGCTGGTAGTAGTCTCACTTGATGAACTTGTTGTAGCTTAAACATAAAAGAAATGAAATTTATTATAATGATGAAAAACACACGACGGTCGTACGGTGAATTTTTTCCATTTTCAGCTGAGACCATTTGAAGTAAATACTTTAAAGCAAACAAATTCATGGATGAGAGTTATAAAAACAAACTTACTTTGGCTGGTAGCGGCGGCTCACTTGAAAGAATTGAAATTCATTACAATGGAAAAACAAGTGAAAGTGTATTCTTTCAATGTTCAGCTGATTAATTATGTAAAATGCTCAGTAAGAAACAAAACAATTCATGAACGGAAATTATAAAAAGGTCACTTTGGTTTGTAGAATGGTTGACTCGTTGTAGCTTAAAGATATTGAAATTACAATGATTATAAACACACATACGGAGAATGTTTTCCATTTTCGATTCAGCTGAGACCATTTGAAGTAAATACTTTAAAGCGGACAAATTCATGGATGAAAGTTAGAAAAACTTACTTTCGTTGGTGGCTGGCTCACTTGATGAGCTTGCTGAAGCTTTAAAAAGAAATGAAAATTATTTACACGGAAAATCAAGTGAAAGTGTATTCTTTCAATCACCTTCAACTGAGTATATAGAGAGCTCAGTACGAAACACAACAATTAATGAACGGAAATTATAAAAAAAGGTTACTTTGGTTTGTAGAATGGTTGACTCATTGTAGCTTAAAGATCATTGAAATGAAATTTATTACAGTGATGAAAAACACACGTACGGGGAACGTTTTCCATTTTCAGCTGAGGCCATTTGATCTCATACTTTAAAGCGGACAATTTCATGCATAGATAAAATTTGAAAAAAAATTACTTTGGCTGGTAGCGGGCTCACTTGATGAGCTTGTAGCTTAAAAATAAAAGAAATGAAAATTATTACAATGAAAAACAAGTGAAAGTGTATTCTTTCAATGTTCAGCTGAGTATATATAGAGCTCAGTAAGATACAACAATTCATGAACGGAAATTATAAAAAAAGGTCACTTTGGTTTGTAGAATGGTTGACTCATTGTAGCTTAAAGATAATTGAAATGAAATTTATTACAGTGATGAAAAACACACGTACGGTGAACGTTTTTGATTTTCAGCTGAGACCATTTGATCGAATACTTTAAAGCGGACAAATTCATGGATGAAAGTGAAAACAAAACTTACTTTGGCTGGTGGCTGGCTTACTTGATGAGCTTGTTGTAGCTTTAAAAAGAAATGAAAATTATTACAATGAAAAACAAATGAAAATGTATTCTTTCAATGTTCAGCTGAGTATATAGAGAGCTCAGTAAGAAACACAACAATTAATGAACGGAAATTATAAAAAAAAAGGTTACTTAGGTTTGTAGAACGGTTGACTTTTTCCATTTACAGCTTAGACCATTTGACGTAAATACTTTAATGCGGACAAATTCATGGATGAAAGTTAAAAAAAGCTTACTTTGGCTGGTGGCTGGCTTACTTGATGAGCTTGTGGTAGCTGAAAAGTAAAAGAAATGAAATTTATTACAATGGAAAAACAAGTGAAAATGCATTCTTTCAATTTTCAGCTGAGTATATATAGAGCTCAGTAAGATACAACAATTCATGAACGGAAATTATAAAAAAAGGTCACTTTGGTTTGTAGAATGGTTGACTCATTGTAGCTTAAAGATAATTGAAATGAAATTTATTACAGTGATGAAAAACACACGTACGGTGAACGTTTTCGATTTTCAGCTGAGACCATTCGATCGAATACTTTAAAGCGGACAAATTCATGGATGAAAGTGAAAACAAAACTTACTTTGGCTGGTGGCTGGCTTACTTGATGAGCTTGTTGTAGCTTTAAAAAGAAATGAAAATTATTACAATGAAAAACAAATGAAAATGTATTCTTTCAATGTTCAGCTGAGTATATAGAGAGCTCAGTAAGAAACACAACAATTAATGAACGGAAATTATAAAAAAAAAGGTTACTTAGGTTTGTAGAACGGTTGACTTTTTCCATTTACAGCTTAGACCATTTGACGTAAATACTTTAATGCGGACAAATTCATGGATGAAAGTTAAAAAAAGCTTACTTTGGCTGGTGGCTGGCTTACTTGATGAGCTTGTGGTAGCTGAAAAGTAAAAGAAATGAAATTTATTACAATGGAAAAACAAGTGAAAATGCATTCTTTCAATTTTCAGCTGAGTATATATAGAGCTCAGTAAGATACAACAATTCATGAACGGAAATTATAAAAAAAGGTCACTTTGGTTTGTAGAATGGTTGACTCATTGTAGCTTAAAGATAATTGAAATGAAATTTATTACAGTGATGAAAAACACACGTACGGTGAACGTTTTCGATTTTCAGCTGAGACCATTTGATCGAATACTTTAAAGCGGACAAATTCATGGATGAAAGTTAAAAAAAGCTTACTTTGGCTGGTGGCTGGCTTACTTGATGAGCTTGTGGTAGCTTAAAAGTAAAAGAAATGAAATTTATTACAATGGAAAAACAAGTGAAAATGCATTCTTTCAATTTTCAGCTGAGTATATATAGAGCTCAGTAAGAAACAACAATTCATGAACGGAAATTATAAAAAAAAGTCACTTTGGTTTGTAGAACGGTTGACTCGTTGTAGGTTAAAGATAATTGAGATGAAAAATAATATTAATTATGTTACAACAAAAACCAAAAGAGAAAAAAAAATTAATGAACGTTATACATTATAGAATCTTTGGTAAGTGGTTCATAAGAGATGAAATTTATGACAAAAACAGAAAAGTAGTGGATTTCGGCAATGTTCAGCTAGCTGTGCATAAATAGGGCGAGAAAAACGACTACGACCATGTTAAGCAAACATTTTCGTGTTGCATGATGATCTTTGCTTCTTTCTTTCTGTCTTAATAAAAAACTTAGTAACATGTTCACTGTGGAATCCTTCAATTCCCTTTTAAATCAAAACTCAGGAAGTAACCATGACACTCACCAACTGATGATCTTCCTGTTTGGCTTGCCGACACGGGTGTGGAATCTGGACCATTTCCGCTCAGGCCGGACGTCGAGGTCGAGGTACTTGGAGTGCTTGTGTCCAGAGTTGTTGTGGTAGCGCTGATAAACAAGGCTGTTGTTGAGAAACTTGGACATGCGCATGTGAATACCCGCGACGCACTGCTAACAAGGTATGTCGAGTCACTTGTTGAAACACTTGCAGAGACTGAAACACTAGTGCTCAGTGACCGTGAAACACTTGCAGAAACTGAAGCACTCAGCGACGAAGAAACATTTGGAGAAACTGACGCACTTGTGCTAAGGGACGCTGAAACATTTGGAGAAACTGACGCACTTGTGCTAAGGGACGCTGAAACACTTGGAGAAACTGACGTACTTGGGCTAGGGGACACAGAAACGCTTGCAGATGCACTTGTGCTGTTGTGCAAGTTACTGGGACATTCACAAGTGGAAACTGAGGCACTTGAGGTGGTAAAAACTGGAAGTACAACATTTTGGTCAAATAATTGTGAATAATCTCGCCCAGCGGCGTGCATTTCTCGAAACGCCCGAAAACGTTTCGGGCCAGAAATTTGAATTCTAATACTTTTAATAATCTTTTATAAAGGTTCGTTATGAAATTGGTAAATACCGTGATTGGTTTAGTTTGCACTAAAAGCTAGTGACAATTAATAGGAAGGCAACCAGAAAATACTTCTCGGGCGCGAAATGGTTTCAGTCGGAGTTTTGAGAAACGCACGCCCGGGTCCGAAAACTCGCTTGTAAATTGACCACACGAGAAAAAGAAAGGGGCCCGGAACTAAAAGTAGGTTTCTGGCAAAAATGCTTGGCGACTAAAACGCTGTTGTTCTCTTCGGCTTTCTGCTTTTTATTACTGAATTTGCTTAAAAATGATATGACAGCTTCTAAATTTTCTGCTGTTAGCTGACTGTGGTTTGCGTCCGTGACAAAAATGGATATTCTCTCCACTGAAGTTTATAAACTGAAGCAGACCTTTGGCACCGTTCGCATAACGTTTACCGGGTAAACAAGAGGAAGACACAAGAATGGTAAATAGAAAGTTACAATATAGAAAATAGAAAGTGATCAGTTGTAAATGTAATTGTAAGTAGTTTCTTAAGTAATCAATTGTTTTTGCGAGTAGTCGCGTAAGTAAGCAATATAAAGTTATATTAAATTATTATTTTGCGATAAAAAAAAGTTACAGCTTTTCGAAATCTAATCAAAATCGATTTGAAAATGTCGAAGTGTATGCTAGAGAGGCTAAGTCAATTTATGTTCGGAGCCAGTTGGAGTTTTCGCTCAGCCTGAACTAGGAGAAACTGATGTTTTTCTTTTAGATCTTTGAGTCAATCGTATGCTTATTTTAATGAAGGATCTTTCAAGCACTGAAGTAAACGTACAATCTCTTAACCCACTGCGTCGGTAAGGTTGCTAAAGTACTTGCTGAGGAGGCTAAGACCGATATGTCCCCAGAGTACCCTAGTCACAATTTACAAGTCATTGATTCTTCCGCATCTCGATTATTGCAGCGCTGTCTGGGGTTGCATCAGTAATGCCTCAGCCAAAAACTAGAGAAACTACAAAACAGGGCTGCACGCATAATAACAGGATCTAGTTGGGATGTCAGATCTGCCAAAATTCTTCATGCTCTTAAATGGAATAGCTTCGCTGACAGACGTGCAAAACAACTGAAATCTTTAATGTTCAAAACTGTAAATAACCTTGTACCCGAATACCTGCCTGATAAATTCGCCAGCGTTAATACCATCCACAGACATAATCTTCGAGGTGCGCAACGTAACCTGTTTATTCCGCGGCCGAACACTGAGGCCCTCAAGAAGAGTTTTCGTTATAGGGGCGCAGTAACATGGAACAGTCTGTCAGCGGAGGCTAAGCAGGCCACTACTTTAGATAGTTTATTCTACTATTGTACATTAGTAATTTCTTAACTTAGTTTAGCACTTCTTATAGGATTTTTTCACAATGTCTGCAATTTAGTCTTAGCTTTTAAGTACTAGGTTTAATGCGCACGGCTCTTTAGAAGACCACTTTTTAGTGATAAGGATCCCGTGGATAAATAAAGTTTATTATTATTATTATTATTATTATTATTATTATTATTACTTCACGTGACCCCATCGTGATCGTTTAGTAACCCGCATGGATCACTTCGTTTGAAAGAATATTAAAAAAATGGAATTCTACCATGGAAAGAGCATCTCTTTGTTTAAACTGGATTGCATATCAGCAATGTTGAAGTTTTGCCTTCAGCTAGAGGTGCAATTGACAATTTTTTACTTCTGTTGCCTTGATGCAGGAATAATTTAACAGCTATTCTTTGTTTGACGCCCTTGACTGGCTCTTTTGATGGCGGTGGAGTTACTGGGAACCGCCTTAAGTAAGAACTACTGATAAGGTTTCCATTGATGTATCACGTCTGGCTTTTCAATGAGGTGTCAGTAATTTGATTGAACAACAGCCCTATCAGCCTGCGTCCAAAGGTTACCTACTCCGGGAAGAATTTTATGGAAATATATTGTGCACCATAACGCTTAAAATCTAAAATCAATCACGAGCTTACAAGGCCTTGTTCTCATCGATGTTAAAAGAAAGCCCTAACTAGAAAACACTTTTTGCTAAGGGTCGATTTTTGTGTATTAGTTTCTTTTTTCTGTTGAGACCCTCTGTTGAGCAGTCTCTACAAAGGAAGTGTTTTCTTTTTTATATAATAAGTACAGTTGATATTTCTTGATTTTTCATCTCACGTGAGACCGTAAACTCGACAACCATGGAAAGCTGTGGGTCTCAAAATAGTAAAGATGTCCTTAGTCGGCACGAGTATTTGTTATGCTATGATGAAGTGGTGAGCTTCATTGCAATTAGGTTTTATGGAGACCGCAGACTTTTCTAAAGTCATGCATCAGTTCAACTCATAACCATTCAGTTTCAACAGCCATTAGCTTTGTTTTGGATTGTTTTTCTTCATCTCCATGCCAACAAATTGCAAATCGAGGCGTGACCCCCAAACAACGGACAAACGTACTCTCCAAGTTTTTGTTTTACTTTCTTATTCTTAACACAAACCCATGGCCTTGTGAAAATCTGAAAGACAAATTAGACTCTTGACTGTTTTGTAGAGTGTAGTAAATAAGAATTAGGGTACGCAGTGCAATTCTTTACAGCTTCTATTGCAATTAGGTTTTATGGAGACCGCAGACTTTTCTAAAGTCATGCATCAGTTCAACTCATAACCATTCAGTTTCAACAGCCATTAGCTTTGTTTTGGATTGTTTTTCTTCATCTCCATGCCAACAAATTGCAAATCGAGGCGTGACCCCCAAACAACGGACAAACGTACTCTCCAAGTTTTTGTTTTACTTTCTTATTCTTAACACAAACCCATGGCCTTGTGAAAATCTGAAAGACAAATTAGACTCTTGACTGTTTTGTAGAGTGTAGTAAATAAGAATTAGAGTACGCAGTGCAATTCTTTACAGCTTCTATTATTAAGATAACGATAGACCAGTAATGGCATAGCCCCGGGAAATAAATTCGCAAGGCCGACAAAGCGGTTTTGAAGCTTATCGCTGCGTTACGGCCCGTGTGTGAAATAACTGGAAGATGGTTACATAATCATGCTGTTATCGTTGTTTTCAACGGTGAGTATTAGGTATCGTCATGTTAATCGCAACGCAGCAAGAATTCGAAAAATAAGATGAAACTTACTCGGAATAAAAAACGGACCTTAGTGGATTTTGTCAAATTGACATCTTGACGCTATAACAAAAACTTTACAAAAAGAGTATTTAGAAGTGAGACTTTTAAAAACCAACATCATTTCGTAGAGGCAAGCTTTCATTAGATGCATACCAGTTAATCAAATATACCGACTGAAGCAACTGACTCGAGATTTATCACCTTTTGTCTGACTTCTGTTTGACTTTCTAAATCAGCGAAAAAAATTATCTCGAGCAGGTTGACCTTCCCCAGAAAGTAAAGTATTCACCACTGGTCACAGGAAATGTTGAACAGACTGTAAGAATAACCCTTGCACTTCCGCCAACTCAGTTTAGGGTGACTCTGTGTGAGTTACTTGAGTACCCAAGGGCAACCAAAAGAAAAAAAGATAAAAAAAATATGGATAGCTTAGGGTAGCACTCTTGGAAACGCTACTATAAGGATTACCCGAACGTAATTCTTGTAAACAGAAATTAACTTGCGTGCATGACTATTTGCAAAGCATTGCCGGCTATAAGAAACATCTAGCTAATCCTGTTATTCGACTGTTATTGAAAGATCCATTGCCGGTCCAGAGGAGAATGGGAGTCCGTGAAGTTCTGTGAAGCTCTATCGAGAGAAGTGCACTTTTGAATGTCTACTCTAGCTCTGCAGCAATTTGCTTGATATGCTGTGCGCGAAGCTACACAGTGTGTTAAAAAATACAACGAGACAACGACAAAGCGTGATGCTAACAGGTTTGAACGGTATTAATTAGAATAGAAACGAAAGAATATATAACTTACCCTGAAAAACAGCAGAGAGCAAAAACGCAACACTTATAGTTAGCTTCATGTTGTTATGGGTCATTGGTGTTTCGTGATCTTGATCATGTATGTCACAGGATTCGGTTTTTCGGTCTTTTACTATTTGCTTCATTGAATGACAGTTCAAAACAATTGAAAATCAAAAAGGTGGTTTGAAACTTATTGACCGTTAACGTATAAAATTAAAATTATTTTAATACAAGTCACTGGATGAAACAAATTTCATTTCGGGTGTCTTAGTCGATGGACAGAGATCTATCAAGTAATGTATTTAATGACCGAACGCCGTAATAACGTCATCTTAATCGTTTTGGCTGTCCAAGAAAATGGCTTTTCATCCATACTATGAATAATCCACATATATCTGTCTGTAAATTTTCTGAGTACTTATAACGACGATGATGATGATAAAGCGCCGTTTATTTATACACGATAACTAAATTTACAGATTTCTTATGTGGTTGTGTAAAAATTAGGAACTAAGAGCTAAAACCTAAAATTTACATTATTAAGAAGCAAACTATCACAATTACAAAACGAAACTAAGAACTTTACTTATGCAGACAGGTTCTAACATCTTGTTAGTTAGTGTAGAGACATCAGTTAAAAAATCATATAAATTGATGTAATTTGGGCACGTGATCAGATAAAAATCGGTTTACAATAGTCGTAGCCACATTTATCTCTCGATTTGATTTCTTCTTTTGGCTTGTTTTTAACACATCTCCTTGCCAACAAATGCTGGAGCGGTCTGACCTATTACCTGAAGCCTTAAAAAAACAAGGCACTGACAAAACCAGGTCTTGTGAAGATTTGATACGTTAACTAATCTTTTTAGATATTTATAACATATAGTCTTAAAAGGTCACACACAGCAGTAGTTAGTTTTTCGAATTCAAGACCTTGCATATATAGTAACTGCCAAGCTATTCTTTATTGCTTTAATCATTGTAACAACAGATTAAATATTACAGTCTCGAGGAATTAAAATGATAATAATAAAAAGCGTTTCGCAAGGCTTCAAAGCTTTTATTAATTGAGCCCATCAGTGCAATACTGAATCGGTTCGATTCAATGGTCATTTGGTTGAGGCGTATAAAACAAAGAGCTGCTTTGTTTCCTTGCCCCAAGGTCAAGCCTTACGTTGAATGAGCATGATTATGAGCCAGAAGCGGCAAAATCCTCCAGCGTGCATGACAATCATATGAAGTCTGAAGTCTGGAATCCCTGTTCCGCTATAGTGATCAGAACTTTCCGGTTGTTAATGTTAATAAACTGTGTGGAAAGTGTTTCCGAAACTTTGGACCACGAAATGGTCAAGGCATTGGCAAGTAATTTCTAAGGTTTCTAGATAGTCGCAAAAGCGATATTTTATTTATTTTTTAACTTTATCAAATGGCGGTGTCTATGTCTACAGATGTACGTAGCGCTCTGAATAATTTGAAGTAGTTTAGACAAGTTAAATCCCATCAATTTTATCTGGTGCAATTGTCGAGCCAAACGCTTTGTGATCTTGCCTCCAGTTTTTGGGCTTTTATTTCTTTTAAAATAGGAAAAACTATAGTGGTATCCAAATTAGCGAAGTTAACGTTATCCCGGCTTTCTCTGAGAGATAATTCAAATCTGGTTTTATGTTAGTAAAGCAGTAATCGCAATCACTGATGGTCTGTTGATCTCTATTTTGGGTGAAACGACTGAGCCCGTGTTCAACAAATACATTGCATGTTGCCGTACGTTTTTCAGTAATACAACCACTGGCTTTCCAACTGAAGACCTAGACGATTAATTAAATATTGCTATATACCTAGACTTTCACTTAACAAAATGAGCACTGTGATTGGTTGATTCTTGGCCACGTGTCTCTGATCAAATTCAAGTCTATCCCGACCCGGATACAATTCCGCAGTTATGTTGTCCGCGCCCCGGATACAACAGCACGTGAACAGTGCATGACTAAAAAGTGGCATGATCTTCACCAGTCGTGCTCACGTCAGCTTGATTGATGAGTGTGGACCTGACAATACATATGGGTTATTGGCCAAGCGTGAGGTCAAGATGGCGGGATATTGGCCAAGTTCTTTTTTTGCGTGTTTATGGACCGAGACGAAGTCGAGGTCCATAAACACGCAAAAAAAAAAAAAGAACGAGGCCAATATTCCGCCATCTTGACCGAACAAGCTTGGTCAATAAAGGATTTATTATATGACTCAAAGGACGCTATTACAAGAAGTAAAACGCGGGACGAAAGGGCTATCCCGAGCGGTCAAGATGGCTCCATCTTGACCTCGCGGGTAGCCAATCACAGCAGGAGAATAATTATTGATTCATGTTGAGCGCTGAAATAGCCAGTCATATAATAATGCCAGTTCTCAGTTTAAACCAACGATAATACAAACGTTGTGGAACCTGAGGCTACAAGGAATCGTTTTTCTCGAGTATCTGCCAAAGAAATTCAGCATCTAATAGGAAGAAAAGACTCGGGAAATACAAGAAAAGCATATTCTACTTTTCAGATGCTTTTAAACATTTGTTGATTATTCATTCAACAGGCTTGTAATAAAGACTTGTTCTTGACGGTTCTTGTAGTGCCCACTCTTTGTTTGTTTGTTCCATGAACAAAACTAACTGTTTCCCTCGGGATCATACATTAAATGTATAATGTTAGCTAAGCCCCTTAAAAGCCAATTAAATTTTAAAATCGGATAATTTTCCAGCGAATCTTCGAGATAGAGACACTGGCATTGCAGTGTTGTCCGATTACTTTTCCGACGTTATGAGAATCTGTTATGATATTTCGTGGAAAACTTCAGTTTTTCTCCATAATTTGATCCCAATTCGAGAGATGCTTACAATATCACTCGTGACTTGGCCAGCGCGACTATATCTGCTTCAACTAACACGCGATCCTACATGTTGGTGCCCGTTATTTCACCGGAGCTCTGGTTCCGGTTCCTGGAGTAGCGCTAATGAACGGATAAATCCCGCTAATCGAGGAATACAATTTATCCTTCAGTTAGATTCTGTTCCACAATGCTCGATCCTTTGCACTATCCTAAGGATATACCAACGGTTAAATTTAACACACCTAGCGAGTTGGATTGACTCACCAACCGTGGAATAAAAGTTTTCAAAACAAACAAAAAGGCGGAATAAACCGTTCTTGACTGTGGTGCAGGAAGTAATGGAAAACAACTTATACCACAAATAATACGTCTTGGAGACCTTGATGACTGAGAAATTTCAGTGTATTCAAATTCAGGAGGTATAAATCGAATTTTCGGCAGAAAACAGTCATCTACAGTGAACGATGGCAAACCGAGGCGGGCAAAACACGCAATTCTTGCATTTTGTTTCTTACTCAAAAGTTATTCGTAAGCTTAAACAATCACAACAACTCCGTCAACGAACTCTTTTAAACGCGGTAAGAACTTAAAGATAAATAGCTAATCTATTCTAGACTTCACGAAGCAGAAAATAAGCACAAGCTTCAAGAAAACCAGTAAAACTTTACGTTATGCAGCTGAGTTATGCTGAATGTAAAATAACAAGCAACGACAATCCTTTCACCTGTTCAGTGAGGAATCCAAATTTTGTAATCAAAATTCTTGCATCAAACTCACAGGCATTAGAAAGTAAATAAAAGGAAATAAAAGGGTATTTTTCTAAACTGAACATCACCTTATCGATCTCAAAAAGAGAAATTTCTTTTATCTCTGTACGCATTCAACCAATTTAACACTCTGACGCTTTTTCAAAATTTACAGCTCTAATATATAGATTGAACCAATACCTTCGTGGCTAAAATTTGACACTGAAAGAATCAAGATGAGCTTAACTCACCCATTCCAGCTTGTTCAGCTTACAAGTTAATTTCTCGTTTTTACTTTTTATAAATTAAACTTGAGAGTTCTTGAGGTTTCCTTGACCGCCACTGAACGCCCGCGGCCGCCTTGCACGGAATCATTATTTCGATTCCGTTTCTGCTTTTAATAATAGCATAATTTTTTTTAAATCTACCTTTTATCTTAAACTATGACAAAAATAAGAAGGTGTGCTTAACAAATTTTATGACGCCATGCAATATTTCAGCCAGAGAACAACTAAACGATTTGAGTCCGTGCACATCTTCGGCTCTTTGTTTCGCATTTTCCCTCGCGAGCGTTTCCTTGTGGATAACCAGTCTGATTGGTTTATTTCGAGTGTAATCGTGACTGATAGTTAATCGAAGGATAAATCTGTTTTGAGGAACACCTTTTTATCCCCTGATTAGTTATTCCGGGATCAAGAAATTTAATCTTGAATTAACCCTTAATCGGGGGGATAACTTAATCGGCTTTCCAGGAACCGGGGCCAGGTCTTGTTTGAAACCGTCTCCGACACTGTCCTGGCACGCTCGAATAACTTACAGCTTTCCACCTGGCTGAATCAAAATTTTTCAACAATTGTCTCTAGAAGAATCCTTACATTGAGATGCTAATGACTGTGAAACGGATCAACACTGAGAAGTATCGCTGTTTCACTAATGGTACGGGTGGAGTCGAAATGGGGTGGCTACACGATAAACAAAGTAAAGAAGTCCTAAACCAAATTATCATCATATCGGCTGAAGTGAATTGCCACATTTGGTTAATATTATTATAACAAATCATTTAGGAAAACGTTGAAAGGTGCAGCAGATGTTGTTTTGTGAATATAAACGTCAAGTGTGTTTAGCTGTACGGTAAAGCCTGAGCAATTAGTTCCGGCTTAGTCGATTAGTTTAGGCTGGTGAAACGTTGCTTCTTAAGTACCATAATCTTAATATTCACGTGATAAGAAGATGGGCTTTGAGATTGAGATTGTGATTAATTTTACAAACACCTACACACAAATAATGCCGTAATTAAGCTTTATTGAGGTTCGCGCTTCGTAGAAATCGACAAAAAAACAATCTATGTGTACATGTCAGGGTCCCAAAGGGGTTTAGGGCTACGGGGATAAGGAATCCGGGGCTCCGGACCAAAAGAAAAAAGGCTCCAGGACTCCCGAGAAATTGCTCAAGGGCTCCAGGTTCCGTTATGATGATTTGCTTTAATCCAAAAGCAAATCCTAGAATAAAGAAAATACAACAATTTCTATTTTTTAAACGCTGTTTTTAAAAGTTTGTTTCTACTCTACTAGTCTCAGTAGCTGGCGGCAATGTGGGCACGGGGAGCAAAGATTTGGCGGCGGTGCCGCAAAAAAATTTGGGGATGACAGTCTTACGCCGTTCGTTGTCGATTCGCCACTTGATTTCAGCAGTTCCTTCGCAAAACTTTACTCCACGTACAATGCTACCATATACGCAGGCTACCACTCCACTCGTGTTTTACAGTTATGTTGAGTTATTTCTTAATCATAATCAATGGATACGTTTTCAAAGATTTTAAATAAGCCTCCCCCTTCTTCTCTATCAAACCCCCCGTTAATGAGGTCTGAAATTAAATAAGCCCCCAGGGGGCTTAATAGACCTTTTGCGGTAAACAAGTTTCTGACAAACAAAGGCTTATAAAAGGCTTTTAGTTGTATGGGTTCATTGGAATTAAGCTCCGTTACTGCCGAGGTAAAATCGAGGTGCCGATGTAAATCATCAACATTCAAACTGCCGAGGTAAGATGCCTAGTGGATAGGCTCTCAGACAATAGGCACGACAGGCTTGCCTAGGCTTGTTATAACTTACTTGAAAGCATTAAAATATGGGAAATTATTTGAAGTGTGGCATTAAACCTCAGTCAAAAGAACTTAAACTGATCCATCTATTCGAAAAACCACTTGATTCTGACTGTTTAACCAAAACACACACATGACAGAAATTTGAACCGAAAACTCTTTACTTCAATCCCGACGGGTTGTTACAAAACTGCGTTCTATTCTATCTCAATACTGAAAATCCCGATGCTATCTCACCTCTCAGCTTTGGCAATGACAGAGAAAATAAATTCTTAGCTAACTTTTCTTGTTTTCCTCTCCGTCAGTCACGCACGCGTTATGAAAAACGAATCTCAACTCTTTTCTCAACCCTATATTTGCACACAAACACAAGAGAAGAAGCCCATGGGACAGCTCTACCATCGAACAGTAACAGTGGAAGTTCGGAGCGCTTATTTTTCAAGACGCGACTAATGAATGTTCTCGAACAACACATTTCTACCTCGGCAGTTTGAATGTTAATGATTTGCCTCAGTACCTCGACTTTACCTCGACCTTACCTCGGCCGTAATGGGGCTTAATTCCAATGAACATATACTACTGCTCTTAGCGAACTGCAAGACCTTTTTCAGCTTTTTAGTGAAATGAACCCTCCATTTCTTTGTAGAGTTGCCTTCCACAGTCTACTTACTAAATCCATTACTTGTGGAAAATATAGTCTAATTTATATAATTTCTTCGCTAAGATGAGAGGAGGCTCCATAAACACCCCTTAAGTGTTGGACTTCCGCAGCCTTTCGAGAGCTCTTAAAAAGGTTATCACAGTGTAGCCTAACTACTACACTTCAAGCAAACGCTATTACAGCAGACCACACTGTGCCATTAGCTTTGTATATTTGCCAAAGTTGCCAAAGTTTTTAACGAAATCACAACTCTCAACAGCAGATGTTGCTCAGATGCGGGAGTGGAGACAACAATATGGGCAAACTGTTCGTCAATAAAATGTTAGAAAAAAGGGCACAAAAGATCGGCCCGGTACCCCACCTATGAATGCTTACGAAGAGTGGACTTGTCCAAGATAATAGCTTGCCATCTTCACTACACTGAAGAGACAAGTACTGGTGAGAATCGTGAACAGGAAAACACTTCCGCTGTTGCAAAAAAACCTGATTTTTGTGGCACATGGCTACGCACCAAAAGGAATGTCCGTTTTTTATCGTAAGATTTGAAGAGAATGTTTTTGAAAGTGATCCTGTTAAAAGGTACAAATGCCTCTGGTTCTCCGAGGATCTTCAAACCTTTCATTTCACGGATTCTGGTATTGAGGACGCCAGTGTAGTATGGCAATGAATTCTAGAGTATAGCATTGGCTATGTTGAAGTTGAAGAGGGGGCCGTAAGAGTTCATAGAGAGTGGTATGAAAAAACAGCGTTTTAAGCATTTGACGAGGGAGATACAACGACGCCCGCATGAAATCATAGTCGTAATTGCTGTTTTTGGCGGTCAAAAACGTCAGCTTTCATTTACGAAAAGAAAATAGTTCCTTAGAAAGTTCATTTCAGCTAGCATTTCCTCAAAAGAAGATTTTTTTGTGGAAGGGAATTAACAAGTTACTTTATCGCCCCAAGAATGACTTTAAGACCATACTGATACAATTAAAGATTTTAACAATGACAAAAAACTCGTGAAAGAAGCTTCTAGTATCCCGAATATCATGAATGTACATTTTGCATTTGTTGGAAACCGACTAACTAGTGAACTTGAACCAACTCAGCACCCCCCCTTTTTTTTTTATTATTTCAGCAAGTGTGAATCTCCAATGTCTTCTTTCTTTTTGATCCAACAACGCCCCAGGCAGTAAAGTTGGAAATCTTATCGATTCCAAATAGCAAATCCTATTGCTTGTACTCCTCTCCTACCAAACTATTAAAACTTTTTCTAAGGACATCATAGCTCCTGTGATTTCAGAAATATTCAATGCATCTATGAAACTGCATGGGGACATATCCGTCTAAGCTTAAAATGCCCAAAATTACAACAGTATTCAAAAGTGATGACGCAACTGACCCAAATAATAATAGGCCAATTTCTTTATTATCAAATTACAACAGAATCTTTGAGAAAATTATGTATAAAAGAATGGTAGATTCGATTGAGAAAAATGACCTTTTGTTCTCTTACGGTTTTCGCAAAGGACATTCTACTCAACATGCTATACTAGACATTGTCAATACTATTCAATCCAACATGAAATCAAGGTCACCCACTGACCTCAAAAAAGCTTTCGATACCGTTAATCATGGTATCTTACTTAACAAGCTCTACCACTATGGTTTTCGCGGGATTATTAATGACTGGTTGCGTCATATCGAAAAATCGTACACAGACAACGCAAATTGAAGGGCATTTATCAAATACAGCTCTGATTCTCATAGTGTTCCCCAAGGGTCTGGTTTAGGCCCATTGCTTTTCTTACTATATGTTAACGATATGTATCAGTGCTCAAATAAATTTAACTTTTATCTCTTTACCGATGATATTAATATACTATTTGCTAACAAAAATTTGAACACCCTAGCAACAACTGTAAACGCCGAACGTCGAAATCTTAGTGGCTGGCTTATATCCAATAAATTAACTCTTAATATCAAAAAATCTAACTTTGTATTATTTCACCCCAACCAGAAGAGGCCTTCTTATCACCCCAATATCAGTATATTTGATAGCGAGAGGAATGAAAACGTTCTCCTTGAGTCCAATGATCACATCAAATATCTTGGCGTTATGATTGACAAAAATCCCTAGTGGAAATTTGATATTGACGCCGTCGCCACAAAATCAGTAAAATAACCGGTCTGTTGGGACAATGACGCCATTTTGCACCAAGACATGTACTCTTAAATGTTTGCCAGTCACTACTCTATCCGTACCTAACTTACGGGCTCGCTTCCTGGGGTCAGTCATCGAAGACTCATCGTAATACAATATTAATGCTGCAAAAAAGAGCGCTTCGCGTTTTTTTTTTTGCCGACAGACGTGTTCACGCAATTCCTTTTTTTGCCGATGCAAATGTTCTATCCTTGTCGTTTCTCTACTATGAGTCGGTCTCCAGCTTAATGCATGATATGCATGATATCACAATAATAACGCCGGTCCCTCAGAAATCTTAAAACTACTTCATAAAGCTTCCAGTATCCATTTATACATCACGCTAACATCCACCTCTGGCAAATTCTTCGTCCAAAGCGATAGATTAGACATTGAAATACAAAAACGCTCTTTTTCGCGTTTTGACGTAACACTTTGGAATGAGATACCACGCTGTAAGAGACCTACCTAAGAGAGCATTCAAAAGAAACAATAATCAACTTCTCTTTGACATTTTGGAAAACGAAAATGATTATATTGAAATGCCTATAGTTTTTTTGTTGGTATTTTTTAATTTTAATTTTTATTTATTTTAATTTATTTTATTTTTTTTATTTATTTTTTTACTTTATTTAGTACTTCACAAACATTACATCACTATCCTACATTACACTGCACTACCTCACTTATTTTACATTTACTTACTTACATAACATTGCATTAAAGTACAAATAACAATACAGTGCAGTTAATTAATAATTATACAGCTTACAAGAACACATTACAACCTTGTACAAGTTTGTGTAAGATCCCAGAAAAAAGAAAACAAACAAACAAAAAAAAACTTCGCTTTATTGTATTATGTTGTTCACTGGCTTCCACTTTTCATTATGGATGCTTAGTCTGTTGTTCTTTAAGGCAACTGAGCGTTCAATAGATTCCGAGTATTTTAGTTTGGCAAAAACTTGGCACAAAGAAGGTAAAGAATTTTTAAGCCGATTATGGTATATTATCTGTTTCCCAGCAATAATTACATGGTTTAAAAAAGTCCAATTAGGACGCCTATACATAAAGCCAAGAATGATAACGCAGTCGTTTAAGGAGTCAATACCAATGTGTAATGATTGAAGCCAGAGAACTAGAGACTTCCAGAAATCCTGACTAAACTTACATTGGTAAAAGAGATGCCTATAATAGTGCAAAAAGTAAGACTACCGGTATTTAAATAACTAAAAATCTCTGTACCTCATTCTTGTACTATAATCATTTTTTTTTTGTTTTTCTCGTATTTCCTTACCCCTTATTAGTTCCGTCTTTATTGGTTTTGAATTTCTTTCCAATTGTATTGTTAATTTATTCTTTACTTAATTGTAGGTCTGGCCTGCCTAGATCAGCCTTTGCTACCTGCGGGCCAACCAACTCTTTTGTACAAAGTTTTAAAATAAAGCTGCTTGTTTGTTGTTTGTTTTGTTCTCTAGCATTTTCGGGCAAGTAAAATTTCAGACAAGGAATCCGAATAGATCAAATTCTTTTAGTTGGTGAAAAGATTACTTTAAACAGACTTCAAACACCCATAAGACCCGAAGAATGCCTGGACATCATGAATAATTCATAATCACTGAAGCGGCTAATTCGAATGCGATCTCGCTTAGAAGAGCTATAAATTAGAGAAGAATGGGCCGAAACTAGGCAATTAGGGTTCACAAAATTCACTTTCCCGACTCCCAGAAATGATAATCTCAAGTTTCACGCAAAAATGAAAAATTCCTTCAACGAAAAGATCAAGAAGGGCCAGGAAACGTGTCCGAGACAGTAACTTTGTTGTTATTTGATTTTGTGTTCCTGGCTTAGAAATATATCTCCTGGCCAGATATGTCCAGAGGACATTTGACGAAGACTAAAATGAAAACCATATTGTTGCTGTAAAATATATGTGACACTTTTGAGACATTGTCTACAGTCAGTTATGTGGATTTTTCCAATGTCTAGGTACGACAAAAGTTTAAAAACCTGAATGAAGCATTATATATCTCAGTAATTTAGAATTTAAACCTTTATAAATGATGAAGTTAAGTACTAAGTGTGAATTATAGCGCACGCCGACGACACAAACGGAATGGCATCATTACTTACTTAACAATAAAAACAATGAATGTTAATTAGCCTCAGTCTAGTTTTCTGGTTTTTCGCTTCGATTAATTAATTCCCAGCAAACAACAAACAAAGCACGTTATGATGCTATCTGTGTGCAAGAATGTCCGAATTTTAGTATTTGGCGCTCCGGGCTAAAAATTAAATTTAAAAGTTAAAAAATTAAAAGTTACAGCTTTTGGGAATCTAATCAAAATCGATTTGAAATAGCGAAATGTATGTTAAAAAGGCCTCCTCGACTTACCATCAACAACAGAGGCAGACAAAGTTAAGTTTGATTGACGTTCGAATGAAATTTGGTTGACGGTCGTTGAGAAAATTCATCCTCCAGAGCAAACAAAAAAAATAACCCGTTAATCAAACCGCCTTTAAAACCACTGATAAGGTTTCCATTTGGTGTATCACGTTTGGCTTTTCAACGAAGTGTCAGTAATTTGATTGAACCGTGACAGATCTAGCAGCCTGCGTGCAAAGTCTACTCTGGAAACTGAATTAAATTATGTAAATATGTTATGCACCATAACGCTTAAAATCTAAAATCAATCACGAGTCCTCAAGTCCTTGTTCTCATCAAAGTTAAAAAACCCTTATCCAGAAGACACTTTTTACTGAGGGTCTATTTTTGATGTGTATTAATTTCTTTCTTTTTTTCTTTCCTGTTGAGACCCTATGTTGAACAATCTCTACAAATGGTGTTTTTTTTTTAACTTTTAATGAGTGCAGTGAGACACTAAACTCGACAACCACAGAAAGCTGCGGTGAGGGTAAAAGGAGGAATGAGTTTGCGGAATGGCATGTGGCATGACTTGCGGAATCGCATAATTATGCGGAATGTAACATATGCACAATGGCGCGAAGAAATTAATTCAGCTCAAAGAGTTAATTATTCTACAGCCTAACACAGAGAATAATCGCAAGCTAGCTGTCGATCTTGGTCACAACTACTATTCACCGGGCTTGCTTTCTCATGAACTCGTGAGGTGATTAAATTTTACCTTGAGTTTTGCTTTCATAGGATTAGTCTGTTCGGGAATGATAGTCAATGATATTTGCAGTGTATTTGTGCGAATCGTTAGCGGCTGCGAGACAAGCGAGCTTTTGCCATCTTGTCAATTTCACAGTGAAGGTCAAACTCTTGGACAGTTTTGAAATGGATTAAATAAAATTTTATTTTTCCGGGGTCGATTGCAAGAGATTTAGGAACGGAGCCTCGTAGAAGCTTATTCAAGTTACGGTTTTCAGAGTTTTACAAGAGTCTCACATAGGTCGCGTGTTGTTATGATATGAATAACTGAACTCAGTGCTTGCGTTCAAGAGTCGCCTCATCGAAGATCGAGTACCCTAGGTACCAGATGTTATAAAATTTCTCGGTCAAATCCAATTTGTTTTCAGCGAATTGTTGTTAACAAGATCAAAAAATAGCCCCTTCTCTAGATAATAATTTTACGGTTAATAATCTCGATCTTGCGTATTGGAGCTCGCGCAATATTAATCGCGTCTGCCAGCCTGACACAGTGAATAATCGCAAGCTAGTTGCTGATCTCGGTGACAACAAAATGTTGAAAACAAATTGGATTTGACCGAGAAATTTTTCAGTGTAGAGCACTGCTCTACACGGGATTTGTGCTTTGATAGACTTGATATAAATATTACTAAAGAATCCGCTTGAAGTGATGTGTCGAGTTTGTGTTTATAAGATTAGTCAGTTCGCAACTGATTATAAAATTTTCCTCGTTTGTCCCTCGGTCAGCTCGGTCTTCGAGAGTTCAGTTATTCATATCATAACAACAAAAGCAGCTCGACCGATTTGAGACTCTTGTAAAACTCTGAAAACCATAACAAGCCTCTGCGAGACTCCGTTCCTAAATCGCTTACAATCGACTCCGGAAAAATAGAAATTAATTTAATCCATTTCAAAACTGCGAAAAGAGCTTGACCTACACTATGAAATTGACAAGATGGCAAAAGCTCGCTGGATTCTTTCGTCATTCGTGCATAGCTTCACAAATATGCTGCAAATATCATTCGCGAACAGGCTAATCCTATGAAAGCAAAACTCAAGGCAAATTTAATCACCTCAAGAGTTCATAAGTGTAATATTTATACGAAAGCAAGCCCGGTGGAGAGTAGTTAATTGGTATGACCGAGATCGGCAGCTTCCGATAGCTTGCGTTTGGGTGTTGAATAATTAACTCCTTCAGTTGAATTAATTTTTTCGCGCCATTTTGCCTACATTACATTCCGCATAATTATGCGATTCCGCAAGTCATGCCACATGCCATGCCGCAAACTCATTCCTTTTTTTACCCTCACCGAGAAAGCTGGCGTATCTATCACAATAGTAAATATGTCCTTAGTCGGCTCGTTGTTTGTTATGCTATGATGAAATGGTGAGCTTCATTGCAATTAGGCCGGCTTTAATTTAAGAGACGTTTCTCAAGTCATCCATGCAGCTCATAACCATTCACTTTCAACAACCCTTAGCTTTGTTTTGGCTTGTTTTTCTTCCTCTCCATGACAACAAATGACAAAAGGGGACATGACCACCAAACAACAGACAAACATACCATCCAAGTTTTCGTCTCTCTTTCTTATCATTAAAGGTCAAATGAACCAAAATTTCGAAACCTTTTCTTCGTGTCATTTCAAAGTGAACAAACACTAAAAAGGACTACTTGAATACAAAATCACGTAGAAATTGTCCTATCTGAGCTTTTAAGAGGGCAAAACAACTGGGAGTACGGAAATATCCGAAGAACAAACGAAAAAGTTTCTGAAATGGTTGCGCGCTTGACATGAAAGGAATGGAAACAAGCACGTGTTGTTGTGACGTCACTATTGGCGAGTAGATGAGGCGCTCGATCAATGCCTTAAGTATTCTTTGCGATCTGTCGTAAAGTTCTTCGTTTTAACCTTTCGTCCTCTCTTCGAAAAAGGCCGAGGAAGTCGAACATGTGGTTTTTAACGTAGAGCCTTACTAGTATGAACCAATTAATGGGAACGGAATCGTATGCTGGAACCTCCGATGACTCGTCCGCGTGCAAAGAATACGATGTAAACAAGGACCGAATCGGTCAAATGGATTGGTGAGCGTTTGTTTACTCAATATACTGTAAAAGGTCGCCTTAGAATGGTCAATAAATACGTTGGAATCGCCTTTGAGGCATCTGTTTTGTTCTCTGTGGTGTTTTATTGTATTTTTGATGTATACTGTGAAACCATACTTCCATGCAATGCTGTTGTTTTGATCCGCGTTTCTCCTTTATTAATATTCACCATACTATGAAAAGGTCGCCGTAGAATTACAACTTCATGCTGTTCGCTTTCATTTCACGCATTTTATCTGCTCCCTGTGTTTTTGTACATTTTCACTGTTTATTGTTATGCAATACCATAATTTCCATGCAGCTGTTTTTGTGAATCCGATTTCATTCCGATGACACTGCGTGAACAATCCCAAAGGCTAGATAACATGTACAGTCATTGTAACAGGGGTGTCCGTGTAATTGACAAAATGCCAGTAAATAAGTCTTATATGCTTTTTTAATGAAATGTTCACTTTTCTTTACAATCTTGACTTGAGCTTAAAATGCGGGTGCATTTGTGGAAACTGTGTGCCCATGCAAACTGGGCAGGAAAGTGTCTGCTGTCGTCAGAAATCTCAGCAATGAAGTCATCTGATAAGATACCACATTCCATGTCCTGTATTACTGAGAATGAGAATTTTACTGTTGTGTGCACAAATGCAGTTGTTATTTAGATAACTTATAACCAGTATCTAGAGAATGAAGGCCCGATTGATAATGAGCCACTAAATGTGTATGTATATGCATGCTTGCAAACATTGTAATATTTTTTGTCAGCCCATCACCAACATAAGTATGTGTGTCTGGAAAAAGTTTCTGATTTTAGGTAATGCATGAATTATGTGGGATTGTTGTAAGGAGGTCACCTACAGTTGGTTTATGTCAGTATCAAAATGGCAAGGGAAAGAGCATAGTCATAATGTGGTCTAGAGATGAGCAAGCTTGTGAATGAACAATTCCTTTTCTCGACTCGGAGTAAAACTGTGGAATAAGATACCACGCTATATAACGGATCTTCCTAAAAAACTTTCAAACGAGTTCTTCGCAAATTGTTATTTGATATTTTAGAAAAGGAGGATGACTATATTCAAATCCCCATGATCATTAAAAAAGTAGGTATATAGATCCAGTTTTTGATCTCTTTAATTAATGTTTGTTTTTCTTTTCTTTTCCTCATTGTATGTCAGTAAGCGCTGTGTTAACTACATCTTCGTTTAATTTATTTATCTGCAAGGCTTGTTTTAATTTAAGGATCTTTTTTTGTTTGTTTGTTTGTTTTTTTTTTGTTTTGTTTCTTAAGCTACTCATCTGAGTTGTATATGTATTTGTCTTGCCCCGCCACGACTAGCTTCTCAGCTATTTGCGGGGCAAACTACCCTTAACTTTTATATGTAAAGATAAATAAAGTTGTTGTTGTTGTTGTTGTTGGGTGGGCTGCACACTGAGGCTAAACATCTTATTTCATGGCCATTACCAACCTCCCTGAAAGTTTTCCATTTGGTATATATTCGTTTATTATACCTTTATGTATCATTTCACTACTTGCAATAACTTGCATGATGTACATTTAACATAATTCATTGCGTCCCAAAACTCCATCCAATCTAGATGTGGTTACTTGTACCATTTGGACATATACATGTATTTGTCATACCACCAAAACTGCTACCAAAACAAATCAAGTATTCCTTTAGGATAAAAACACTTAGATGATAAATTATTATGTCCTTTGACTGTAAAATGAAATATTATATACCTCCAGAGGGTATATAACTCATGCCACTAAGAATTTTATGAACGAAATGACGATAAAGTTTGTGAAAATTTTGTCACCCAAGGTTTCAGAGTATGTTTTTCCTCTTTTCTGTCAGTACATACAGATATGTTGCCAAAAGGCAATATACCTATTGGATACACAAGAAGCTGTCATCTTGTTTGGTAAAAACAAATAGAGAGGGGTTTCCATATGAAAATACCGTAGTTTTTCGGTTATAACGCGCACTCGGCTATAAAACGCACCCCCAACTCAGCAACATTTGGTAAAAAGACGCACCATAAACTGAAAGTAACTTCAGAAGGAAATACATGTGGAGCGAAACAAGAACAAAAATCCGTGCATAAATATACAGCCAAAAAAGTAGAGGGAACACATTTTATCAAGTTTATTTACTTGTGACCTACGAAATAACCAAACGTTTGTAAACAAAGCAAGAACGTTGCATCCTGATCCGATTCAAGCGAAATTGTCACATGCGGGAGCGAATAAAACTAAAGCTGATTCACTTGATTATTCAACAGCGTAAATTGTCAAACACTAGCGACGGGAACGCTCGAGGTAACTGACCACAAATGTTAGTGCACAAAAATGGATGGATGGACGAAGGTTTGTTTAATCTCTTTAGAAAAAAAAACAGCGTACATTTCTCGCAATGGAAGTGTTTGCGATGTTAGCACTATAACTTAAGTATCACATTACAGAGCACCTGCTTTTAAGCACGCCCGATATGCAAAAACGGCTTTGTTTTGAAAATGCTCGCGATGTTCTTTTATCTCGCATTACCAGTTTTGAACAAGTTGAATTGAAGTTCTGCCTGCCGATATATCGTAAACTAAGGCGACAAAATTAATTTTCAATTTGGAGCAATTGCCTAGCTTTCGGCTTATAAATCTGAGACAACTTGTTCCTGTGAGGTAAAACTCTCATCTAGGTTAGCATAGGAAGAGGACACACAGTTACTCCGCTTTCTAGGATATTATTATCCAACCACTAAGATCATCCTCCTCGAATGTAAACAAGCGCTTACTTTGCCGAAAGGATGCGAAGTAGAAGGCTCTGGCCAAATATATTTACGGCTACTGTACATACGTAAATTCGATTTGTACGCCACTGATAAGGATGTCAATGGTTTGCACGGACGTCTCAGCTCTTCACATCCCAGCAAACTTAATACAAGATCGAATTACGAGAGAGAGCAAAAGGATCACTCTACATCCAGCTATTTCATACAAGATGGAAAACGTCTACTTCTAACTTTCTGCGTTTTGCAAACGCTGAACGAATAGATTAGGAATTGCCGCTTGAACTCGTTCCGTTATTCGGTGGGCTAGAATTGTCGGTTTTGCTTCTTTTCTGGCCAATTTTTGTTTCGGATTCCACATTTTTATTCTTGAAAAAAGTTGGCACGGCATCATCTTTCAAGGAAGTCCTCGTGGCTTTAAAGCTGGAACGAACGAACTCCTTGCCACGAGATTTTGTTTGAAGCTGTGTGGTGTGAAATGTAAAATGGTCTGCACAAGCGATTCCCTCTTTAGTCTTATGAGCCATTCCTTCCGTAGTTTTGGGTCATGAGGAAACTTGAAATTACTTACTTTACACTTGGAATTGTTGCTGCAGTTTATTGCAGCACAAAACACAATGCTTTCCGCTAAGAAAACGACGCTAATTTCAAGACTCACTTGTAGTTTTTAATGTTCCCGCAATTTTTCAGCTCGCCAACAGTGACGTCACGACTGTTAATTCCGACAATTTCCCGACAATTGACCCGACCGCTCTACGAATACGAAAGCCAAAACGAAGCACTTTTCAGCCTCCAATATCTCTGGGATACAATACCCGATCACTCTGAAACTCCAGAATATGTTTATTTCTTACTTAAGCTACAAAATTCAATAAAAATTGAGTTCAGAAAAAAAACTTTGAAATTTCGGTTCATTTGACCTTTACCACAAAACCGTGGCCTTGTGAGAATCTGAAAGACAAACAAGACTCTTGACCGTCTTGTAGAATTGGAGTAAATAATCAAACATTAACCGCAATGCAATTCTTTATAACTTCATTATCGTGATAACGGTAGACCAATAAATGCCATAGCCTCGGGAAATAAAGGGAAACCGATCAATAGTAATTTCCCGAGGCTGACAAAGCGGTTATCAAGCTTATCACTCACTGGGTCACTGCATGAGATAACTGGAAGATAGCTACACAATCATACTGTTGCACGTATTTACGATAAATCGAATTCACGTGTATAATGTGGACCCCCCTTCTACAAACGTTAAGGGTTCTATCCAAAGTACAGTTTTTATTAGGTCCCTGATCTGTTAACCACCATCTGAAGCTACATCCTCGTGATTTTTTTCACGCATTTAAGTTTAGATGTTACCGTTGTTTTCAACGGGGAGTAACAGGTATCGCCATGGTAATCGCAAAATGCAACGTAGCAAGCATTCGAAGAATTAAGATGGAACTTTTTGGATAAAAAACGAACTACAAGAAAAACTTTACAAATGAAAACAGCATTTTGAAGTGAGACTACCAATCCGGCGTTCTTTTCACTAGAAATACAAGTCTGTTCTTAATCCAGTTGTGGAGAAAAAAGAACAGCAATTTCTTGACTCATTTTAGTTGAAGTTATAGTGCGTGTGCGACGTGAATGTCTAGACCGAGTAAAAGAGAGTGCCCGTTGTTTCAAGAAATATTGTTGTTTTGTCTTGGCTATGATCTAGAAATCACAATTATGATTAAAGTGATATTTAAAGGTACTTTGTTAAACATAAGCTGTAAGACCTTTTTCTACGTATTTCAGTTCCAAACAGGTCTCCCAAGCCTTTACGGATGCGTTAACCGCTATCTAGAGCAAGGTTTGAATCTGTGGCTTTTAGATAACAACCGGCAAATTACTGAAAACAGGAACCTTGTTGACGAGTTGGTAGGGCAACCTAAGTATCTAGATTTCCCTAGCAGCCGACGTAAATGCTTTCTTCATGCAGCATTTTACAGGTGAATTTTTCATGTTGACAACTCCTGTGCTACGCTTCAGCTAACCGAATAAACCTCGCAACGGAAATTATTTCAGCGCCAAAACTTATCATTAAGCTTGAGTTTGAGCAATAATGACCTAATAAGTTAAGTTTTAAGTTTCAAATGAAGGGACAGGTGTAGGCAGACTTTTAGGAATTTTCAGATTCTTTCGACTGCAAAATTAATAGATGTCTGTTGCAACAGCCATATGCAACGAACCAATAAAGCCAACATCATTTCGCAGAGACACACTTTCATTAGATGCATAATTAATAACATTACCGGCTGAAGCAATTGACTTCGAGATTTATCAGCTGACTTTTGTTTGACTTTCTAAGCCAGCGAAAAAAATTATCTCGAGCAGGACTGAGCTGTCCCCAGAAAGTGAAGTATTTACCACTGGTCACAAAGAATATTGAACAGACTGTAAGAATAACCCTAGCACTGCCGCCAACTCAGTATAGGGTGACTTTGTGTGAGTTATTTGTTTACCCAACGGCAACCAAAAGAAAAAAGGTAAAATATGACGAGCCTAGGGTGGCCCTCTTGGAAACGCTAAGTACTATAAGGGTTACCCGAACTTCTTGTAAAACAGATATTAACTTGCATGCATGGGTGACTATTTGCAAAGCATTGCCGGCTATAAGAAACAGCTAGCTAATCCTGTTATTCGACTGTTATTGAAAGATCCGTTGCCGGTCCAAACGAGAATGGGAGTCCGTGAAACTCTGTGAAGCTCTATCGAGAGAAGTACACTTTTGAATGTCTACTCTAGCTCTGCAGCAACTTGCTTGATATATACTGTACGTGACGTACGCGTGCGCGAAGCTACACAGTCTATTAAAAAATACAACAAGACAACGACAAAGCGTGATGCTGTCAGGTTTGAACGCTATTAATTAATAAGAATAGAAAAAAAGAATATATAACTTACCCTGAAAAACAGCAGAGAGCAAAAACGCAACACTCACAGTTAGCCTCATGTTGTTATGGATCATTGATGTTTCGTGGATCTTGATCATGTATGTCACTGGTTTCGGATTTTGCATAAATCAACGGCCCTTGTGTAAATCTAACTGAATCTATTCCTATTTGCTTCATTGTTCAAGACAATAGAAAATCAAATAAAAGGCGATTTGAAACGTATTGACCGTGAACGTATAAAATTAAACTGACTGATCAAAACTCATCCCATATATTCTTTCTTCTTGATCTCCTGGCAGCAATCTTTCACCGTAAACCTCATGCCTTTTTTTAAAGATTCGGATATAATAGTTTAATTTTTTTTCCCTATGCCCTCTTAATGCTT
>JAEMWC010000877.1:215000-277500 GCA_016490735.1 Pachyseris speciosa
GTGACATCATCTAAGGCTCCAGCATTGGTAGGGCTCTATGGCAGGAAGGAGTTTGCTGAAGTTTGGGACTGTATCTTAAATAAAAGGCAAGGAAAACCAAAACACTTCTCTAACTTCCAGCGGGGCATCACATATGAGGAAGCAGCTGCACAGACTTTTCAAAGTGACAGTGGAGCAGTCATTTCTGAATGCGGGCAGTTTGATTTCACATCTGATGACAGGTTTGCAGCATCGCCTGACAGAATTTTTCAAGGGGGGACTTGTTCAACATTAGTCAACTTAAGAACAAATGAGCATATTGAACTAAGGGGAAATTGTCTGTTGGAAATTGAGACAAGGGCAGAAGGGCAGGCTGAGCCACTCTCATCAGTCACTGGGGCTCATGTTTGTCAGGTACAACTTCAACTTTTGTGTGCTGATGGCAGTCATTGCATCCTTCAGTCATATGTCCCTGAGTCTAGCCAGTCAAAGTACTTTCTTATAACTAGTGACAACAGCTTTATAAAATCTTTCCTGGCCATGTGTACTTCTGTTTTGTCTGACCCTGCTAGTCTAGATTTCAATGCTCTCCTTGGAATGAGACAAACAGCAAATTCACTTGCTCGTACATGCCCTGAAATTGGCTTTAGAGCAAATTCAGGCCATGTATGAGCAAGTGACAGTTTGTTTGCTGTTTATCTTATTCAAAGTCAGTACTCAAATCTCACTCACTCACTCACTCACCATCCATTTTACGTCTAAAATTTTGGTTTATCAACGGAGTTGATAATGTAAATTGACCACCGTACAGGGATTCGATTAGCTGACGTTTCGAGAGTTAGCCCTTCGTCGGAGCCAATCGAGGAATTGTGTGACACACAATTCCTCGATTCGCTCCGACGAAGGGCTAACGCTCGAAACGTCAGCTAATCGAATCCCTGCACGGTGGTCAATTTACATTATCAACTCCGTTGATAAACCAAATTTTCGTGTTTCACTTCCCCACCGACGCAGCACCACAGTTTCTTTAGAAACTAATCCCCTTTATTCATTTTATGCCTAGACTTCCTTGTTAATGTTACAGTAAAGAGATTATAAGGATGCCTTTTTTATTTTATTTTTAAGAACAAATTTTTTAAGAACCAAAGTTCGAAAAGTATGGGTTACAAAATACAATCTCTTCATTGTTTTCTACAGTACAGGAGAATGTAAGGTATATTGAATTTATGTGTTTAGTTAAAGGGCATACTTAAAAAGAGAACCTATGCAATAGACTTATTCTATGATGAGTGATTTAAATGCCCAGATACCCAACGATGTCAGGTCTGTAACAGCAACTTATAAGAATATTTGGACATATGTATTTTGATCAGTATTTTCCGGTACTGTAAATATGACATGCAATTAAATTGCACTGTTTTCTGTACATTTATAATTCTTCAATGAATAAATTAGAATTTTGTATTTACAATTTTCCTCAAATCTTCTGTGAATAAATATATATAAATTTTATATTAATGCATTTTAATAAATTTCACCAAAATTTGTATGTAAATATCCATTGTCAATTACATAATTGAAATTAAATATTTATTTGAAATTAAATATTTGCAAATTTCAGCTTCACAGAATGTGTCAAATTGTATCTTCACGGTTTGTCCACTTGAAACTTCAGAAATATCTCCAACTTATTGTATCACTTGCATTGCATGATTTCATAAAACATTTCCCTACCATGCAGGGGAAGGAATTCCTCTTTTTGTCTTGTTGTTTTTGTTGTTTTCTGGAGAACAAATGCTATCCAATTATCTAAAGTCCCTGTAAGCGAGAGGCCAAGGGGGCTCAGGCGGTAATCTGTTAAATGCCCTATGTGAAAATGGGACTTTTTATGGAATCATAGGTTAATATATTGTAGAAGGCCAGTGACCAACTCTGGGTCCTAAATACTGAGTGGGACAAGATTGATCACTCCTCCTTATCATCCTCTAGCAACTCCCCAGTGGCTCTTACAAGGGGTGTCAAAAAGGCTGTCATCCAGCAACACACTTTCCACAGCTTTGAGACCAAATGTAGGTAGCAAATAGGCACATTCCCTTTAAGAATTCTGAACACTTTAACTCTCTGAATGGCTCTCTCTACATGTACTCGAACTTGAGAATTTTTGCGATTGTGAATGTCTTCGTCTGCTGTGAACTGCTTATTTTTGGCCAGTTTTGCTGGGGTTTCTATGATGACTCCAAAAGCATCAAGAATGTGCTGGGCCATGAATCCCTTGTCTGCCAACCATCTGTCCCCCTGGTGAGCCAAAGCAAGAATACCACTGTCTTTCAGGATATCCTCATCCGATTTACTTCCAGGAAAAATGTCAGATACAAAGACAGGCAGAAATAGAGGTGATAGAGCAATGAGACCTTTTCCAGTGTTATGGCCTTTATACTCAGACCATGTGCTGCTCTGTTGAATGACTTGGGAAGGCTCAATAAAAATTTCTGTGCAGTCAATAATTAAATAAACATCCTCATAGCCTGATTTAAAACACTTTGGTAGGTTGTTCTTCAAGGTTTCTCGGTCACTCAAAAAACTTAAAAGTCCCAAACAGTAAAACAAACGGTCAATCCAAGTGGCAAAAATCTGTGAAACTACTTGCTGTTTGATCTTGAATCTGTCTGCGAGGTCTCTCTCTAACAAACCAAGGCGTAACCTTGTCATTGTTAAAAAAAGCTCATCAATGTCACACAGATCTCTTGGCCTCCCTCGAGAAACAATATACGAAGGATGCTTTGAGGCATTTGTGGATGCACTATTATAATAGTTCAGTCTAAATCCAGGTCTAGGCTTGACGTAATTATAAATAGCAGGAAAAGTGTTGTAGTCCGGAAGTCCCGTGAAAAATCGGATATCTGAGTCGCTCGCCATAAATCTCTTCACGCCAAATCTCTCCACCTCACGACGCTCCTCCAGCTCCCTCAAACGTCTCTTTAGCTCCTCGATTTCTTTATAGCACTCACAAGCACTCTCTGGAGCTGATATGCCGTTTTGAAAACTGCTGCTGGCAGAGTTTTCGCCTCTTGTTTCCTCTGAGAGCTGATCGCTCGATGAAAACTCGTCATGTCCACCACTCGATCGGCCGGCGTCTGCACTTTGCTCCTTGTTTACCAATGATTCTGCGGCTTCTGGACCTTCTACATCGGGGAGAGAGGAGATGTCCACCGGCCACACAATCCGACCAGTTCCTTGTTCTCTACGGGGAAATATCGAGGGAATATCTTCAGCAAAAGGCCGTCGTCCTCCGGGAAAGTGCGCACTACATACTCGATGGTTTTCCTGGAACTTGTCGTCTGGGCTTCTTGCTTTTACAGCAGAGACCCATTTTTCTTTTCGTTTTGGGTCTTTCGGAAAGCCAAAGAAAGTTAGGGTTTTATGTCGCCAGCTTTTGTGTGGACAAAGATAAACAGAGCACTTGAAAGGCATTTAAAAATCTCTTGCCGTCACCCAAGAGCACTTCTTTGAGTTTCCGCTCGGCCTTTGTTTACATTAGACGTGTCGATCTACCCAGAATTCCGTACGTGGCGCCATCTTTTTTTGTATCGCGGATTCCGCAGTTATGTTGCCGGCGCGCCGGATACAACAGCACGTGAACATTGCATGACTAAAAAGTGGCATGATCTTCACCAGTCGTGCTCATTAGGGAGTTAAAGAAACGAGGACGCGACGGCAACGAAACGTCATTTCAAAATATATCTTCTCGTTATTGTAGCACTTTCACAATTATTCCAATTTGGGGTCTTTAATGTCTTTTTTTGTGTTCGCTAATCCCGCGGTAAAGGCATCAAATTTGCTCGAAACAAACGATTGCGACGTTTCGAGGCTGTTGAGTTTCTTGTCCAGGTAACGGATCTTGCTTTCGAATCGTTCTGTGGCGAACTTCATCTGTTTGCCGATTTCGGTCTTTAATTCGGTCAATAAATCCTTTTTAAAAGTTGGCATCAGCTCATTAATCCAGAGCTCTTTAAAACGATTTACTAAATCTGGCTGCTCCTTCGTTTTAGCCATTGCCAGATCGTTGCGGCTCAGTGCCGGTTCCGGGGCAAGCACCTTGATTAATCATGGTATCTTCACTATAGTTTTCGCGGGATCATTAATGATTGGTTTGCGCAAAATCGTACACAAACAACGCAAATTGAAGGGCATTTATCAAATAAAGCTCTGATTTCTTATGGTGTTCCCCAAGGGTCTGGTTTAGGCCCATTGGTTTTCTTACTATATGTTAACGATGTGCATCAGTGCTCATGCAAATAAACTTTTATCTCTTTACTAATAAACTATTTGCTAACAAAAATTTGAACACTTTAGAAACAACTTGAAACGCCGAACTTCGAAATCTTAGCGACTGGCTTATATCCAATAAATTAACTCTTAATATCAAAAAATCTAACTTTGTATTATTTCACCCCAACCAGAGGAGGCCTTCTTATCACCCCAATATCAGTATATTTGATAGCGAGAGGAATGAAAACGTTATCCTTGAGTCCAATGATCACATCAAATATCTTGGCGTCATGATTGATAAAAATCTCTCGTGGAAATTCCACATTGATGCCGTCGCCACAAAATCAGTAAAATAATCGGTCTGTTGGGAAAATTACGCCATTTTGCACCACGACATGTACTCTGAAATGTTTGCCAGTCACTAATCCATCCTTACCTAACTTACGGGCTTGCTTCTTCGGGTCAGCCATCGAAGACTCATCTTAATAAAATTTTAATTCTGCAGGAAAGAGCGCTTCGGGTGATTTACTTCGCCGACAGACGTGTTCACGGAATTCCTTTTTTTGGGCCGATGCAAATGCTCTATCCTTGTCGTTTCTCTACTATGAGTCGGTCTCCAGCTTAATGCATGATATCACAATAATAACGCTCCCTTGCTCAGACGTCTTGAAACTACTTCATAAAGCTTCCAGTATCCATTTATACAACACGCGAACATCCACCTCTGGCAAATTCTTCGTCCAAAGCAACAGATTAGACGTTGAAATACAAAAACGTTCTTTTTCGCGTTTTGGCGTAACACTTTAGAATGAGATACCACGCTGTAAGAGACCTATCTAAGAGAGCATTCAAAAGAAAAATTAACCAACTTCTCTTTGACATTTTGGAAAATGAAAATGATTATATTGAAATGCCTATAATAGTGCAAAAGTAAGACTATTTAAATAACTTAAAATCTCTGTACTTCATTCTTGTACTATTATCATTTTGTTTTTGTTTTTCTCGTATTTCCCTTACTTCTTATTAGTTCTGTCTTTATTGGTTTTGAATTTCTTTCCAATTGTAGTGTTAATTTATTCTTTAGTTAATTGTAAGTCTGGCCTGCCTAGATTAGCCTTTGCTACCTGCGGGCAAACTAACTCTTTTGTACAATTTTTTAAAATAAAGCTGATTGTTTGTTGTTTGTTTTGTTCCCTAGCATTTTCGGGCAATTAAAATTTCCGACAAGGAATCCGAATAGATCAAATTCTTCTAGTTGGTGAAAACATCACTTTAAACAGACTTCAAACACCATAAGGCACTTAAAAATGCCTTTAACGAAAAGATCAAGAAGGGCCAGGAAACGTGTCCAAGACAGTAACTTTGTTCTTATTTGATTTTGTGTTCCTGCCTTAAAATATATCTCCTGGCCAGATATGTCCAGAGGACATTTGACGAAGACTAAAATAAAAACCATATTGTTGCTGTAAAATATATGTGACACTTTTGAGACACTGTCTAAAGTCAGTTATGTGGATTTTTCCAATGTCTAGGTACGACAAAAGTTTAAAAACCTGAATGAAGCAATATATCGTATCTCGGTAATTTGAATTTTAAACCTTTAATTATAAATGATGTAGTTAAGTACTAAGTTTGAATTATAGCGCACGCCGAGGACATGGAGGAAACGGAATGGCATCATTACTTAACAATAAAAACAATGAATTTTAATTGGCCTCAGTCTAGTTTTCTGGTTTTTCGCTCCGATTAATTAATTCCCAGCAAACAACAAACAAAGCACGTTATGATGCTATCTGTGTGCAAGAATGTCCGAATTTTAGTATTTGGCGCTCCGGGCTCCGCAGCAAACGTTTTGAGGGCTCCAGGCTCTATGGTAAAATAATATTAGGGCTCCAAACAATGAAGGGATGACGCGCTGGGCTCCACGGCAAAAATTTTTGCTCCCGGGATCCGGTCGCTCCCGGCTACGCACTCTCTCCCTTCACCATCTGATAAACTTCGTTCAAGGTCATGTTCCTGACGTCATTGCCCCTTTGTTCATCAGCAACCAATAATGACGCTCGTAATAAATGCGCAAATGGAAACGTTCGTACTCTGTTTTCCTCGATCACCTCTGTATTTACATCATGTTAACTTCTACTCCAAAGAAACCGGTTTCAGCTGAAGCCAATTCGATTCAGTGTTTAATATGTTCTGAATCACTCGAAAGCACCGACAGAATAGTTTTGTTTGGCCGTTCGTAGTAGGATTTAAAAAATGTCCAAGATTTTGGGAGGAGAGCTGCAGCCAACAGAGAATCACAGTATATACCCAAAAAAATGTTTTCCGTGGCTGAAGAAAGTTGAGAAATTGTCATCTACTCATAAAACTATTGAAGACGCCATAAAAAAGGAAGTTAACGACAACGCCGTACTCCGCATCAAGCGAGGTCTGAGTGAAGAGGTTATTACAAACTGGTGATGTGAAATCGACAAAGAAAACTTTAAGCTCATTTCCAACCAGTGTTTCAGGTGACACTGTAGTTGTTCTCTATTAACTCTAGGACTGCATTTTATGAACTTTCTTGATTCCATTTTTTTTCTGAGAATCAGGCTACCTGTTCGGAGTTGACGTTGTCTTTCCGCAAATAGAAAGAAATCAAAATGCTTCAAGTAATGAAACTTCTTAATTACCAGCAGTGGAAGATACATTATTGCTAAATTTTAGCTCGTTAGTATAGTGCAGTTTTGAAGTAAGATATTACAGTCAAACGAAGAATGATCCTCGCAGCTGTGAACGCAATTTATGCAATGCGAAAAGAAGCCTGAAAAAAATTAAGGACTTCAACGGGGTTTGAACCTGTGCGAGGATCATTCTTCATTTGAATTCATTTCCGCAGTTCATATATGATTATTTCACATATCATTCACACTCATTTCTTTCACGGGAACATATGAACCCACAATTGACCTGCTCCCAGCGTTAGTGGCTTCATAGCTCAGTTGGTGAGCATCGTAGGCGGTATTGCGAGGTCACGGGTTCAAACCCCGTTGAAGTCCTGAATTTTTTCAGGCTTCTTTGCGCAATTGCATAAATTGCGTTAACAACTGCGAGGATCATTCTTCATTTGAATTCATTTCCGCAGTTCATTTATGATTTATTTCACATATCATACACACTCATTTCTTTCACGGCAACATATGAACCCATAATTGACCTGCTCCCAGCGTCAGTGGCTTCTTAGCCCAGTTGGTTAGAGCATCGCACCGGTATGGCGAGATCACGGCTTCAAACCCCGTTGAAGACCTGAATTTTTTTCAGGCTTTTTTTTCGCAATAGTCCAGTTTCGAGTTCGTCATGACCGCTGAAAAAAAGCACTGAGCACGCATTTGCACACCGTTAGCCTCGACCTAAAGTAAAATATTCAAAAATACCGGCGGGAAGGTGCCACAAATTTGAAAATTAAACAACAGACAGAACTGTAAACAGGTCATCTTCTCGCTGGAATGTGTGAATATTTTACTTTAGATCGAGGTTAACGGTGTACAAATGCGTTCTCGGTACTTTTATTCAGCGGTCATGGCGAACTCAAAACTGGACTGTTGCATAAATTGCGTTCACAACTGCGAGGATCATTCTTCATTTGACTTCATTTCATTCTATCATATGTATCATTCACACTAAGATATTACAGTGTCGCCAAAAATGTCCGGAAATAGGGTAACAAACTGTAATTGATCTTTTTGGCCATGGAAAGCCTAGCAAAGCCGGCGAAGACAGGCCAATTCAAAGGTTATAAAACGAGGTGACCACAAAGCCTTAAAACACGTGCAACACTAGCCTGTTCCAGGCGTTCAGCTGGTAAATTTAGCGTGTTAGTACTGGAAGAGCAAGGCGAAAATAAAGCGGCGAAAAATGGAGACACGGGTGTTAATCCAACAGTGTTAGGAATCCAGTTAAAACGCACGTTAATTTGGTTTATCAGATACATTATTGCTAAATTTTAGCTCGTTAGTATAGTGCAGTTTTGAAGTAAGATATTACAGTCAAACGAAGAATGATCCTCGCAATTGTGAACGCAATTTATGCAACGCGAAAAGAAGCCTGAAAAAAATTAAGGACTTCAACGGGGTTTGAACCTGTGCGAGGATCATTCTTCATTTGACTTCATTTCCGCAGATCATATATGATTTATTTCACATATCATTTGCGAAAATAAGGCGGCAAAAAATGGAGACACGGGTGTTAATCCAACATTGTTAGGAATCCAGTTAAAACACACGTTAATTTGGTTTATCAACGGAGTTGATAATGTAAATTGACCACCGTACAGGGATTCGATTAGCTGACGTTTCGAGCGTTAGCCCTTCGACGAAAGGCTAACTCTCGAAACGTCAGCTAATCAAATCCCTGTACGGTGGTCAATTTACATTATCAACTCCACTGATAAACCAAATTTTCGTGTTTTACTCCCCCACCGACACAGCACCACATTTTCTTTAGAAACTAATCCCCTTTAAAACGCACGTTACATTGTTGGGCGATTACAAGACAAACAAACTGTTGGAACTCGTTGGCCTTAAAGTTTGAAGGGTTTAAATCCTCGCCCAACAACTGCCAGCAACGCCCAACACGGTGTACAAAAGCAGCCAACACGCTGGCTCAACAGTGTTAAATGTTGAAATAAAGAGATGATCCTCGCCGTTGTGAACGCAGTTTATGCAATTGCGTTAAGAAGCTTGAAAAAAAATTCATTACTTCAACGAGGTTTGAACCCGTGACCTCGCGCTACCGGTACGATGCTTTATCAACTGAGCTATGAAGCCGCTGACGTTGGGAGCAGGTCAATTATGGGTTCATATGTTCCGGTGAAAGAAATGATTGTGAATGATATATGAAATAAATCATATATGAACTGCGGAAATGAAATGAAATGAAGACATGATCCTCGCAGTTGTTAACGCAGTTTATGCAATTGCGCAAAGAAGACTAAAAAAATTCAGGACTTCAACGGGTTTTGAACTCGTGACCTCGCGATACCAGTGCGATACTCTACCAACTGAGCTATGAAGCCCCTGACGTTGGGAGCAGGTCAATTATGTTTTCTGAAAGTTCGCTCTAGATAAGCTCCAAATTTGAAGAAGGTAAACATTATGCTGTATACTGAGGGAAAAAATCTTGAAACTAACGTATGAACGTACAAATGAACCCATAATTGACCTGCTCCTAACGTCAGTGGCTTCATATAGCTAAGTTTGTAGAGCATCGCACCGGTATATCGCGAGTCCTGGAATTTTTTTCCAGGCCTCTTTACGCTATTGCATAAATTGCGTTCACAACTGCGAGGATCTTGTCTTCATTTCCTTTCCTTCATTTACAGCGTTAATATTGTAGGCCAACAACTTGGCTGTGAGCGTCTGGAGTACTAGGAGTCACCAGCAAGACATACGAGTTATCGCAAACATTTTCACTTTGAAGAGGCTAAGGTCTGAAATATCTCGTTTTAAACTTGGCTCTAGATAAGCTCCAAATTTCAAAGAGGTAAATATTATGATGTACACTGAAGGAAAAAAATGTTGAAACTAATGTAGACTGACTTTTTGCAATAATGCCAGTTTGATAGTTGAGTTAATTTAATGGTTTGCCTCATGATTGAGTCACAGATGTGGATCGCGACGTTTCGGCCATTACACGTCTGGTCTTTATCAGGCGATGGGGTCGACTGGCTGTGTATCAGTATTACCAGCAACGTGGTTGGTGGTCGATCAAGCACGCGATTTGTTCATTGGAAGAATTCGATCCTTGTCGTTTCCTCGGCGGTCCGCTTTAATACCGGCCGGTCGATTGTGTTGTTTGATCGTGGGCATCCACGCTTCAGGAATCTCAATTCCACTATCCCTTTTGACGTTCTCAGGATGAAGTCTTATGTGAATAGCCTCTTTATCCCTATGGGTGTGCCAGTGTGGGTGTTGGTCAATAAAAGAATATAGCAATTCGACCGGGCAACATCAACTCTGGGATATGGTTAATTTTATTCATCGAGACCTTCGTTTTGTGTGGTTCTTCACATGTTGAACATGAATATAAAGCGAAATCAAACAGAGCTGGAACTTAGGATGAACTCGAGCAGGGAACGAGGTGCAGAACGGGTCAGGAATTCCGAAGGTCATACGTAGCTTCTTGGTCGAATGTAACATAGTAAGGCAAGCAAAACCTTGCAAGAGCATCGAAGTACGGTGTAGTCGAAGCTAAGAGAACACTAAAACAGAGCGTGGCACCGCAAATATAATTATACGCGCATGTGAAGGCAACCTTCGAGCCAAGTGGCCGCTCAACATTCATGAACAAAAGGTAACCAAAATTCGTCAATTTTCTAGAATTGCCGAGCAGCAATTTGGTAGCATATCTGATTTTTAAGGTGACGCAAACGTTTCTATAGGCACAAAACTGCGACAGCCATGGTTTTCAATTTGGATTTTCATTGATTTTACGTTTTTAATCATTATTTAATTATAGTGGTTTTTACTGGTTTTGGTCATTTGTTTGTATTCAGAGTTTGGAAGAAACTGACAGATTTAAGCTGGCACATCCAATTTCGCGGCTCTGTGGAATCAGTGACGTAATCTCTTGAATGCATGGCGTCGAGAATGGCTAATCATAGAACTGACTTAGGGCTACCTACGGTCCCAGCGAATTAAACAGGGTAAGATTTTTTCTGAGCGATCAGAACATGAAAACATGAAACGTGAAACGTGTCTGAAACCATGCAAATTAATTGTTGCGTTTACGGTTAACTCAAAACTGCTCACCTACAAACAAGATCTGCGTGGTTCTCCCTCGATTTTTTCTTTTTTTTTTTTTTCCAGAAATCCACATCAGAGTACCTTAATCGCAGGCCAAACGGTTTTAATCGTCAGAAAGGGTACCATTTCAAACGACAATAATTAGCATCTCTCACGAAGTTATTTTATTTTCATGCAACATCTCCTGACAAAACACTTGAAGTTACTTCACGAAAAAATACCAAGATATGATTACAAAAATATATTCTGCCTAAAAAAGAGATTTATAAATCTGTAGAACCAACTTTAAACCGATTTTGATATCAAACTGTTTACAGATCTCTACTCTTGTTCACGTGCTGTTGAGACTGTGGTGCTATGATCAAACTGCCGCCATCTTGATTTCTAACAAGTAAAAGCCCGGGCCAAGGCCAGAACTACCAAGGGGGCTGGAGTGGAGAGAAGAAGGGGGAAATACCTTTTTCCTGCCTCACCTCTCTCACGCGACTTCCAGCCATTGCTCGCCAATACAGACCTAGATCATGTGGCAATTTGATAAAAGCCCACGAATGTGGCAATTTGATAAAAGCCCACGAACTCGACGAAATTGGAGGACTGTACCTAAGTTTTTACAGTGCTCGCTGTTGTATGTAATTAGTTCATTAGGAAAAAACCGTAAAGAAGGAATAAGTGATGATTTTATACAGCTGCAATGTTTGCTAATTAAGTTTTAAAACAATGCATGAATGGAGTATAACGGTACGATAAACAAAGTGCACGTGCTTTGCAGCTTAAACCTGCAACGACCTTAAATTACAATACCAGTATGACGTCACTATCAAGTGTTCGCAAATAAGAAACTCTAATTGGTTAAATCATTGAATAAGCATGATGTCGAAGTTCCAAATATTGCCCAGGCCAGGTCAATTTAATGGACCGTCTTCCCGGTTATTCCACATCTTGTGGGGTTCGCGGCTTAAAGCTATCCATGGTCATAGTTATCGTTTCTTCCGCCGGTTTGACTACAACTGTTGTTTTCATCTTTATCCTAAAAACAAAAGACAACAAAAGAACTTTCAGCTTAACTAGCTCTTTACAGTTCAGTCCTGACCGCAGTATATCCACCCTCATACATTTCACTAATACAGGCGCAAAACACGCTGAAAAATACGATCCGTAAAAGTAACGTAGGGACAATAGAAAATCTGCAGTTATTTTAGTTCCCGTTTAGCTTAGTCTGTTTCTCCAACCAGTAAGGTAACCTGCCTCCCTGACGGTCACAGGATTCTCAGAAATTTAGTCAGACTCTTTTTGATTCCGTCGAATACTATTATTTAGTCATTTCCCGCTTTAGCGGTGTCAGTGTACAAACTATTTAGATTCCATTTTCATTCCCTCTCATCTAAGTATAGTGTTCCAGTGTTTTACAAATGGTACTTTCCGTCTTGCAGTTCTCGAGTTACTTTGTATCCCAAAGAACAAGCTGAACGTGTTAAAGTTAGGTGTAATCTTTCTTCAGCGCAGACACGATCTTTTTGATAAAAGAATAAGCGGGGCTCAATATCATTTCAACTTCTTATTTTGGTGCGGTGTCCTTTCCAATTTCGATTTAATCAGTGCACAACCTCCTGTCAGTTACTCAACCAGATCGAAAACTTATGGTCTGGTCTTACAAGACAAATAAAAAGGTCGTCAGCAGTCTAGTGTGGGCAACTCACCACCAAATCACGACTCCAATAATCACAACGATGACGACCACCCCAACAATAACACCAATCACAATCCATTTCCAGGTATCACTGCTGGCGGATTCCACATCTCTCTTTGTTGTTGGCAACGTTGTGGGCGAGAATAGAGCTATGACGTCAGAGATATTAGCACCAATGGCGCTCTCGAACTGCGACTTGTAAAAAATAACAATGTCGAGGAGAGTATTGCCAGGTAGTACCGAGATATTTCCAATAAAAAGTCCCGCGGGCTGTTGAACGTAAAACGCTACTTGAACGGAGCCAGGGGCGTTGCTTGGGGAACCAGGCAGAAGATGAACTTGTTCAGTGGTGTACAGATCGATGAACAGGGGGCGTCTGAAGACAAATAAATGAATACAGCAATTAATCAATAAATAAATGAATAAGATCACGAGGAGAATTCTTCATGAGATCCCGAATAGATACGTAAAAGCGAGCATTCCTCATGACATCCACAGCAGTACGCGAGGAACCAGTTCAGCATCAACAAGGTACATTGGGCTTGAGAAAATATTTAAGGTGGCTCAAAACAGTTTTCAGTGCTTTTAAGACGTAGACTTTGATGGGTCACTATAACCACTCTTTACCAGATGATGCTACAATCATGGTATCAAAAAATTGCCCAATAATTGGGGAGCACGTTGTTATCATTTTCATGACGCTACATGTTACCATAGAAACAGTATGACCTACTAAAAACACCCTTAATTTTAGCTTTAAGTACTTATATTTCAAAAACGGCACGGTGAAATTTTTTATTGTTATCGAAATTTGATAAGTAGGATAAGACGCAACTTTTGGCAAAGTTTAAAAAAAAATTGTGTACATGGGCTTCAGAGCCACCTTAAATTTTCGAAAATTTAAGGTGGCTCTGAAGCCCATGAACAGAATTTTTTTAAACTTTGCCAAAAGTTGCGTCTTATCCTACTTATCAAATTTCGTTAACAATAAAAAATTTCACCGTGCCGTTTTTGAAATATAAGTACTTAAAACTAAAATTAAGGGTGTTTTTAGTAGGTCATACTGTTGCTATGGTAACATGTAGCGTCACGAAAATGATAACAACGTGTTCCCCAATGATTGGGAAGTTTTTTGATACCATGATTGTAGCATCAACGGATAAAGAGTAGTAATAATGACCCATCAAAATCTACGTCTTGGAAAGTGCTGAAAACTGTTTTGAGCCACCTTAATGCATTTTCCTAGGTGAATGAAAATACGAGCATCCGCGAATACAGCAGAAAACTGGAGAAGTATGGTTGACATTGGAATGATTTACTTGGGACTTGAGTACCCCCCCCCCCCCCACCCACTAGTCAATCACCTGTCCACAGAACAAAAAACAGATACCATATCTATTGAATTGAATAATAAAGCCTGCATATGTATGTTACATTAAAATCACACACAGCTACCTTATTCCTCTTGAATCTTTCAGCGCACATTCTGTCCTGTTCTTATTACAAAAGCTTGAGATGACCGACGCCATTTTTTCTTTGAAAGACTTGTCAGTGTTGAAATCCCATTTAAACTATTCAAGGAAACAATAAGAGAGATTTTGTAAATTGTGCAGTTACAGCCAAATTCGTTGTATCACGCCGTTCGTTTTCGAAAAAAAAAAAAAGTTTTTTTTTTCTGTTCCGTGAATCATCTGAGTGGGGGCGGGGTCATGCAAATCACAACGAAACGCGTTCTGATTGCGCTATTTGCATAACTCCGCCCCTAGTCAGATGATTGGCGGAACAGAAAAAGCCAAAATCCCTTCAAGTTTGCACAACATTCAGCGCGATAAAACGAATTTGCCTGTAAGATATGTTTCTCGATCCTCGAGCCAGGCGCGTTTTGGTGAGATCGTGTCTGTTGTGTGTGAATCGCGGAAGGGAGTGCCGGTTTTCATCAACATGAGATGCCAATCTTCTCCTTGAAAGATTTGTCAGTTTTGAATTTTAGGAAAATACAATAGTATGCAGAGGTTTGTTTTTATAGAGGATTTT
The DNA here is from genome assembly GCA_016490735.1 of Pachyseris speciosa. NCBI lineage: Eukaryota > Metazoa > Cnidaria > Anthozoa > Scleractinia > Pachyseridae > Pachyseris > Pachyseris speciosa. Next base: position 229,752 of record JAEMWC010000877.1, read on the forward strand.
ATCAAGTTATATTTTCAGAGTTAAGTTAACTTTAGATTTAGTTGATCGAGGAGCGTTTTCGCGACACAGTAATCATTGGATCCAAATCGCTAGCGGGAACTGAGGCACCAACGGACATTTTGAATGTGCCACCAAAGTCACCAGGTACACAGTGTTCTACTTGGCATGCTCCTTCGCATTAGACCCCTTTTTTCTAAGGACCCCAGTTTCTAACAGCGTTTGTCGGTTTGTTCAAAAGGCCGCGTTCCCTGCGGGAGTGAGACCATGTAGAGACTTTTCTAAGCAATCTATTTACATTACGAAATGACGTAAGCTATTCTCTGAGAGACTCTGTGAACAATCTTACTGTTCCATTGCCGCGCAATAATTTTCTCAAAAACAGTTCAAGCTATAGCGGTGCGGTACTGTGGGATAGTTTACCTTGTGATGTACGGCAAGCAGAGTCCCTTGAGGCTTTCCTTTATAAACTTAGCTGTTGTACTCTTTTCTCAGACACAGCCATGTAAAGCAGTTTATTTTTTAGTTAAAATTCCTAGACAAAGTTGTAATTAGGCATAGGATTTTGCAAAATTTTTTACTGATGAATTTTACCGTATTAAAATAAAGTTATCTTATCTTATCTTATGGTCGGAAAAGCGGGGATTGAGGGGGGTGGGGTGGAGGTATATTAAAGTAAAGTGGCGTCCGATAGTGCATGGAAAGGACTGCGACAACAAGTAACAGTAAATAGTTGTTGGATTTTTTTTTCAACTCACGTCGCTGTCCTTATTTGAAATTGATATTTGCACAGCCGATTCCTCTTCCATCTTTGAAGGCTGTCGTGGTGTTGGCAGCGTTGGAGTAGGAGCAGTCTCGTTTATGCCCAGACCTAAGTAAGTAACGTGCTTTTCCTGTTACTACAAAATTTCCGCCGTTACAACCACAAGAGATGCACTGCTTGTAAACATGGACGACCAGTGTTCGAATAAACAAAGGAATAGCGTTATTACAAGCGGAACAGTCCGAGTAATTTTAATGAACCCCGGGAATTTGGCTCTACTCGTGTATAATTCTAGCTATCTGTGACTGTATGTGTATACCTATTTATTTATTTATAATTTTTTTGCTAATGATATATGTTTGCTAAATTTGATTACACAACCTGCCTAGATTAGCTAAATTAGCTTTGCCACATGCGGGTCCCTTTGCCCTGAACAGGGTATATGATTTTAAGCGAGTTTTTCCTAATCAAGGTATGGACCCGTCGTAGATAGGGTATGGCTGCAAGACTGTCGTCGGGTATTTAGCAATCCAAAATCTGTACATTTATCTATATTTATTTAGCAGTTTTCCAGTCAACATTAGATCATTTTGATGAATAGATATTCGCGCTATTGTTTTTAAAATAGAGGGCGTGGTCCTTCACAACGTAAGTATTTGAGTTTATTTTTGTGCCAAACAGGGTCAGGGTTTGAAATCCCCAGCGGCACCCCTAAACCCAAACGTGGGTCTAGTAGACCCGTCCTCCACCGGGTAATGGTCACTCTTTATTAATCTTAAAGTCAGATCTGCTCAATAGCTTTCATTTCGATGGCTCTCTTCCATCCAGAAACTCAAATGCTGGAAGCACCTTACAGAGCATAACAAACAGCACCATAACAAAGTACTGGTAAATAGATTTTATTTGATCAGTCATACTGAAGCACCATTCCACTAGCTGCGGCAGTTGCGGGAGTGCAAGGGTAAGAGCAGTTTCCAATCGAGTGTCTTAAAACCAAAACCAAAGCAATTACTCTGACCAAGCATCCCCACAACAGACGGAAAGAGTCAAGCGTAACTAGGCAGTCAGGATTCGAAGCAATATTACATGCAGCCGGCACTGGAAATCCTTCGATAACAAGGACCGCAACCACCTTTTATGATCCAGTGAGAATGAGCACCCCCCCACAAACCCATGTTTTCACTGAAACCGCTGATCACTTAATCTGGTCTAGGTCATTGTTATTTAAGGTCTTCCGCCGGGACTGGGTACCAAGCGCGGGAAAATGCGTGCGAGCAAGTTACGATTGGTTTTCGTTTTGCTTCCCATTCGTTGAGAAAGTCAGAAGTGAAGTTTTGGTAACCAACCACAGGACAAAGTAAAGAAAAACCAAAGTAAAGAAAAAATAAAGTAAAGTGGAATTAGAAAATGACAAAGAAAAATCAGATCCTGTCCTCCAGAGAAGCCATGCGCCAGTGGATAATCAGAACTCATTTTACCCTTTCTCACTTCCAAATAGACCTGCAGGGGTCAACTTCTCAGAACGCCTGAAGAAGGTTTCATGCCCATTATTAACGTTTCTTAAAATCCGAGGCGCTAAAAACATGTAAAACCAAATAGACTGATGGCATTCATAAAATCACATTTCGCGCTCAAATTATTTTTGGAATTTAATTAATGATAAAACTCGGCACGCAGGGAAAGTATAAACTGATGAAGACTGATTTGCAGGTGGATTACCCTACACAGCTAGCTTGCTTCTTTGCTTCTTATTCTGATTACAACTATGTTAAAAATGATTGAATGATTTTAATATTACCCCTGCATTTTCCGTCGATGAAGTATAAGTTCTGATCACATTCACATTTGTACGAGCCACGAGTGTTGACGCACCTATGGAACTCGTCTGTGCAGGTGTACCAGTTATCATCCAGGCATTCGTTAATATCTGAAGATCAAAAACATATAAACAGGTATTCATCTTATAGAAGATAATATTGCAAAAGACATAACGGGCGGTGCGCTAAAGTACCACGATGATCAAAATCATACTATTTGAATTTGTGTCCAAAAAAATGAACAGCAGCAGGAAAAATGAAGAGTTTTGCGATCCAGATGAACTGTTCGATAGCAAACGAAAAAAAAAAGATGACAGAGTAAAGGAATTCAAAGATCAAAAACAAAACATCACTAGAAAACAAAAGTACGATGCATATGTTTGTTCCATGTTCGAAGATTCTTGGAGAAGGAGGAGAAATTAAACAAATAACAAACTATCTCGCAATCTGGAAAAAAAATGCTATTAAGCAATTTTGACAGAAATCTCCGTAGAAAAGATAAAGAGAAGTATGAACCTGATAGTTTAGAAGAGTTAACAAGAACAAGAACTGTCCACGGGTCAACCTCCCCCCCCCCCCCGAAAAAAAAAAAAGAACGGGTCTTACCCCCTTGTATGCTATGCTTAATGTTTTCATATCATTAATTTCTCACAATTTTGCTTACTGAGCAAAAACTAATAGTTTTAAATTTTATCGCTCAGTTTTCTTATCATTTTTGTATGTGATTTCGAAATATCTAGTCAACAATTCTTGGTTGCAGGACGAAGCGATAGTAAATAAGCCTGACCTGTTTATTATTTATGCTGTTTGTTATTTTATGCTACCGCACAACCACACCTGTGGTAAAGATAGCATGGTTTTTTGGCAGTATTTGAAAGACTAACTACTAGGAAATAGCGTTTTAAGACTGGATTTGAAAGAACTTACAGCAGTTTTTAAAACGGCTCCTCTTAGTTTAAAAAATGTAGTGTCCTAGTGATTACAACCCAACCCTTCAAGAAGTCCACTGTACCAAAGGCAAAGAATCTCTGCGGTCTTCAGAATGGGGGTTTTCAGGCTATCTTTAGTAGCTTTTCGAGTACAAGCCCTGGAGTGTGTATTTTGCTTAATAATACCTTTCAGTTCGAAATCATGAGACAATTCTCCGACCCAAATGGAAGATTTATTATAGTAGATGTGAAAATGGAAAATGGGATCATGACTTTAGTAAATGTCTACGCTCCGAACGATGACAATCCCGCGTTTTTTTAAAATGTCCTCAACCACCTTCTCTCGTTTAACCGTGTGATGATATAATCTGGCGAGGTGACTTCAATTTAGTTTTAGACGTTCAAAAGGACGAAAAACTCGGAGGTAATCCAGTGACGCATAAAACTTCACTGAAAGAAGCACAGAACATACTGCACTCGTTGGATCTCTTCGACGTTTGGCGAGCGGCTTTAACCCAGATGCCAAAAGATTCACCTGGAGGAGAAAGAAACCTGAAATACACTGTCGTTAATGCTTTTTCGTAACCAGCGTCAGTCCAGTAATCACGAAGGCAGATGTTATACCAGGATACAAGACCGATGCCTCACACATAACACTTCACCTTGCAGATAATAACAACCCCAGGGGGCCAGACTTTTGAGTTTCGATTCCCACACTGATGTTCTTTTCAAAGAACAGGAGATTTTAAAAATCTCTGACATTCATTTATACTGGATAGGTAAAATTATGTATCTATTTAAAAGAGGTTAACTTCCTAATTATTTCGTGATATGTTTACTCTTGCAAGCCAGTTACATTTGCATTATACTAGAAATTGCAACCTTTTTTACATACCTCCCTGTCGAACTAATATTCGAAACTTGTCAATTCGGTTTCAAGGACCTAAGTTTTTCGACTCGTTAAGTCATGAAATTCAAAACAGTGAAAGCATCCGTTTGTTTGGGAAAAGACTTAAAAAATTCGTTCTTTCTTAGGCAAATATACTCATTGTTGAGCTACATACTTCTTCCTTCCTTTTCTTTTCTTTTCTTTTCTCTTTAAAATAATACATTTCATATTTCATGCTGTCCTCGTAATTATATTGTCAGGAAGCCTATAGTTCATAAGCCCCCGGCTTCTATATAGGCTTTATTGTCATTACAGTACAGTGTACCACCTTAAACATTTGTAGTCTATCGTCGTTAGGTTATTATAAATTTCTAGTGTTTCGTATTTTTAGACAGAGAATACATGAACTTAATAAAGACAACAATCGCTGAAGTAGTAAGTGATTACAGAAGTAATAATGAGGTCGATGCGGTACTCCTTTGGGACATCATAAAGATGCAGATTCGCTCAAGCTCTCTAATATACGCAAAAGAAAAGAAATCCAAACTCAAGTCAAAGGAAAAATCTTTGAATCATGCCTTCAGATGAAAGTAGAAGTAAATAACTTATCTGACACCGTCAAAAAGAACATGCATGATTTAAACGAATTAGAAATCAAAACACTTCAATTAGAAAAGATTTCACAGCATCAATACTCGTGAAGCTATTTTAAGATATAAAGCTCGCTGGTATCACGAGGGCGAAATAATACTAATTTCTTCCCTAACAGTTTCAATGAGGTGCTTGAAGAGCAGGCACAAAAAGAATGTGACGGTTTATTGACTAACGCAGAATGTTTTAAAAGTCTAAAAATAAGGACACCAAAAAAAAAAAAAAAAAAAAAAAATTGTTAGTGTCGCATTGTAAGTAGTGTAAGTACCGTAAGTAGAATAAATACCGTATTGTCGTAGTGTAAATAGAGTATTGTAAGTAGTGTAAGTACCGCATCGTAATTAGTCCAAGCATCAGTATTGTCAGTAATGTAAGTACAGACGTGTAAGTAACGTAAGAAATTGTAAGTATTGGAAATGTTCTTTGTGTTGAAATAAATAAACTGTGCTTGTTAAAAGAAAGGAAGTAAAGAATAGGGTTTCAACACTGATGCCACTCCCCTGATGAGCCCATCACTGTGCTAATTTCATACCTTGACAATCGTAACCACCTCGGCTCAGTTCAAATCCGTTCTGGCATGAGCACTTGTAACTTCCAGGGATATTTTCACAAATCTGAGCGCAACTATGGAGGGGCTTTGCCGGGTCACATTCATCTACATCTGGAGGGAAAAAAGCCGTTATACGTAGGCAAAACCAAGGATTGAAGGTAAAATATCAACGGCAATTTATCTGCTACTGTCAACTTTTTCTAATAATCCCCAGTAAGAGTACAAATTGAAGTTAAAACACACATGTTCTAACCGATCGGAACAAATATGTATTCCTTCGTCAAACCGTGAAACCATGAAAATTGGAAAACACGGCTGGGATTTCGATACAGTTACCATCGTTGTCATAGTGTTCAGTTTTTGCTGTTGCTGTTTATTTATTTCGTGTGGGAAGGGGTTATACGGAAATGTGCAACAATATTTTAATGTTAAGTTAATTCGTAATTCAGCCGGCCTGGGGACTGCAATGTCTTCGCTTAACGAAACTACACCTCTCTATCCATCTATCTATCTCTGAAAAGGGTGCGAAGTTTAAGCAGTTTAGTCTGGAACACGGTTTAGAAATACGAGACAAAAAAAAATTGCACCAAAACATTTTATAGACCCCACACCCCTCTCAGAGCACTCATTTACGCTATGTGTGTCATTAGAAAGGTGTGTTGTACTTATGGTTTTGTTTTTGAGGAATGTAATTGCAGAAACAATCTACTTTCAATGATAACAGGGTAGTTGCTTATCTTGAGTCAGTTTGAGTAAAGCGAAACAAGTTCGTCGGTCCGTTTTTAAGATTCTATCTTGCATAAGAGCACGAGCGTTTCCTGTTTATGTACCCCTTCTATTAATATTATTGCAGTATTAAGAAGTTAACTTGCCCAGTACCTTTGCACGTCTTGCCATCCCTGTCTAACTCATAGTTAGCATGGCATAAGCAAGTTGGTTGGCCGTCACTGCCTTTGAAGCAAAATTGTGAGCAGCTATCACCAGATGAACATTGAGTTGTGGCTAGAAAAGAAGAGTCAACATATGTATAACTGATTGCTGGTTACTGAGTGAAGCGAGTCCAAAACTTTCTTAGAAGAATCATTCTATCTCCACGATCGTGGCAGAGAGACGATCTCTCTTTGCAGACCACTGCTTCATAGCCAACGATCAGATAATTCCTGACATTCTTCTCTGGAGACTACCATGCCCGAGTAGAGGAAGTAAACCCCCAACTATCCCAGCACAATCACAAGAAAGTGGGGCTCATTTTTGATGAACTGGAGAGAGGCAATGGCAAATTAAGACTGAGTGGAGAGACAGAGTGGCATCGATCTCGAAGGAAGTCGAAGGTTGATGATAACAACTGATTTAAAAAACTGAATAAAATTTCATGACACGCAAGACCCTACAGTTGGTATCAATAATAGCGCTGTGCACTATTACTAAAACTGGATTTTGACAGATGAGACTCCCCGCCTGACTCGGACAATCATTGAGACGTGATGGAAGTGAATGTATGAAGCGAGGAGGGCCGTAGCAAAACAAAAAACGAAAAAACTAGGTTGAATCGCAGGGTTAGTATTCAAGAAGGAAGATTCATGGTTACTACCAAGCACCGCTGTTGGGACGAATGCAAAGCTGACTCCAGATATCCTTAACAATGGCCCAAATCTCTCCGAGAGACACAGGCTCTTCTTTTGACCATGCGAATCGAGACCGCGCACCATTCGAAAGCAAAATGGAGACTGCGCCCAATTCCAAAGCAAAATCTAACCAAAAAACGTTTCTCAATTGCCCAAATGAAGAGCCTGTATGCAGGCTAGAAGCATCTGGGATGAAAGTCTTCATACCGTTTCCGAAACCGACGCTCGCGGGACAGCAAAGTGCAAACGCTGGCTAGTGGCTTCAGTTCTACCTTGAAGAAACTTGTAGTTGTTGTGAATCTATGTTAATTAAGCTCAGGTGGAATGAGAATATTAAAAAAGAGAATTTCAAAATTTGACAGTCATGTTACTCTTCTGGCCTGGCCTAATTCTTCATGACCTCTGCACATCCCAACCGCATTTCATCTTGAAGTCCAGAGACTTCACAACTTTCAAGTTCTAATAATTAGTCCTCTATACACCTGTAGCTATAATGGCCACAACGTCCAGCAAATGAAGTTTGGAAAGGGGGAATGGGCGGAAATCATCGACAAACAACAATTTAATAAACACAAATGGGCCGCATGAATAACATAAGAATTATTTTTCTTTTTATAATGAACTGAATCTCTTTCAACAGTCAATGAATTTGACGATTTCTTAGAAATAACAATTTCACCGCACATTCTAGCTGCTTTTGTCTGGCCAAGCCACTGAAAACAAATTTTAAGATCACAAACTCTATCTGACTTCAAATGTAGTAGTCATACCCGAGATGCTCTGACAATTACAAACTAAATTCCTCTAAGTCCTAGCTCCTGAAAGCACATTAAATGTCTGCAAAATATAAATTAAGAACGCTTGCAAAAAGCTTACCGTTTCCATTTTCGCTTTATTTTACGACATGACATTCCGTACAAGCCATAACGAAAACGATTTACTATAACTGTTAGTGAGACAGCAAACATCTCCGGAAAATTGCCTTGTAGTTTCTTTTCTCTGAACACAACACGAACATAACACAAAGTAAACACCGAACGGATAATAAACTTGCAGGTTCGCCCATGAAATTCGGAACGAAGAGGCTTCTGATTTCAGCCGAGTTTACAGTATGATTGTCATGTTTTCCATAAAATAAAAGCTTAGCCTATTTCGTGCTCTCAGTCGTTCTCTTTCACTTTGAACTTCGCCCTTCGTTTCGTGGTCAACATACGGTAGTCCGCTGTCTTTTAAGTATTCATGTAAGCCATCTTGAAATGACCATGCAGCTTCCTGCCCAAAAAACACGCGGGTTGCAGCAGAGGACGAACTATAATGGGACATTTCACTTGGTATACATGAGGGGGCGGACGTACGGACGTACATATGGGTGTACGTATGGGCGTACGTATGGGCGTACGTACGACGTTCGTACGGTGGCCATTACCAAATTTTATCCGACAGATGGATTACCATATTTTCTTAGCAATGGTGCTCCGCGCGCGCGCCTTCGGGAGTATTATACTCGGCAGAGAGAAGAAATGTTGTTAGATGGAGAAGAACGTCAGCCGGTAGATTGAATAAACGGAGGCGAAGCCAAGTTGCTATCTTTTTGCAAGTGTGAACTTTCTTTGAGAACCTTGCGGGAAACCATTTACATTATCAATGCTCGGTTTTAGCACTGTTTATGCAATCGCTCACACGTTCCACAAGCTTGTCTCGTTTTCCGCTTAGTTTCAAGCCCCTCAACTTTAAGCACCGTTTCAGCTAGTCGCAAGTGTATTGCTCAGCTTCTGTGTCAAATTTAGTGCCAGGGACACCGTCATCTTCGGTGAGAACCGTAACAAATTGAAGCCGATTGCTCGCCATTTACGCATTTCTCCCTACAACTCTTACAGAATTGGACTTTGCTAGTCTGAGTCACGAAGGGGGTCAAAAATTTCGTGACGTCATTAGTGCAAAGCGCTATTGCTACATTTCTCTGATAACACTTACCCACACAATTTGTCCAATCAGCTGGATCCCGTTCAAAATACTTGTTACAAGAACAGCTGTAGCTCCCCTGATTGTTGTCACACTTCTGTGTGCAGTTATTTCGTAACTCACACTCATCGATATCTAGAACAACAAATAAGTAAAGCCAAAGTAATGATTGCTTTTGTTTACGTATCGTGTATCATGAATGTCTCATCATTTTAAATCAGTGTGGCTCGTTTTGGAAAAGAATGGGTATGTTCTTTGTGATAAAAGTTTTATTCAGATTAAGACAAATCTCCTTTTGCTAATTACATTATTTTTAAATTTATTATTAATGACTTTATATTAATGTTTTCCGCTATTTTCATTTGCGAGCATTGTATTATAATCAGTTAACCTTTCCCACCTCGAATAGCTCGCCAATTGTTGTAACTGATATTTTGAATGGGGGTGATATATAATAAATTGTTGTTGCCGTTGTTGTGCGTGTAAGAATGCTGCTCGGGCGATTATGGGATCGCTTAACAAACGCTAAAGAAGATTTTCCTCTTTTGCTATTCTGCAAAAATTTTAGAAAAGTGTGCATAAAGGCACACAGCAACTTACTTGTTTCGGTATTTTCCTTACACAAGGGTCTACCCAGTCAACCCACAATCGCTTGAGCGTACTAATCGATAATAATAATAATAATAATAATAATAATAATAGTAATTATAATAATAATAATAATAATAATAACATATTTAACCAGGGTAAACCCGACAGCTGAAGCTGTTATAAATGGGTGCCCTGGGCAACTAAAAAATTAACAATTAAAAGAAAAATAGCTATAACAGATGAGCAATCAGGAAAATGTAAAAAACTATGTACAATATCATGGATAAAAACTAAGAATTATATAACTAAGTAAATTAAGACCCTACATCTCCAAAAGATTTACCAAAACAGATCCCAGGCGATCGCTCCTTTCCATAGTATTAGCTATTAAAGCTTACAATGCGGTATCGCAAATAATTCACGTTTGCTTTGGGTTTTACTTCGCTCGGTGATTCGTTTATTAAAATCTCGCCGCCATTTTCCCAACTGAATGCAAAGCTAAGCCAAAACGAACAGTGTCTTGCACGTGCGCATTTTCCTGTGCTTGGCGCCACCTGCATGTAATTGCTTCGTATTCTGATTTGTTCATTGTACTTTTTGCACCTGTTGTGATTAGTCAGAGTAATTACTTCAGTTTTGGTTTTACGACAATCAATTAAGAAGCCCTTTATGCTGGAGATATCTTGTTAAAACATAACTTTGTTTGTTTGTGTTAGCTTAGAAAAAAATGCTCCTTTATAGGCCATGAAACAATCAGGGAACAAACGGCTGGGTAAGCCTGACTCAGCATTCATGGAAAACTGGTGGAAAAATGTCTCCCCAGAAGTTAACACTCCAATGTAGTGAGGTAGTCCAAAGAAAATATCTCTGAGATTATTGAAAACACTTGAAATTTACGTCAATTCATTATTGTTGATTCCCTCAGTAGGCCTATTATAAAATTTCGTCTGGAAATAAAAATAAACAAGGGCCAAACAAACTTTTTTTTCATAGTACAGCACTTACCGTCACAGCTTTTTCCATCAGCATTAAGCTTGTATCCTTCACGACAATCACACAAAAAAGACTCCGGAACATTGACGCAGAGATGCTCACAGTTGTTGGTACTATAGCTCTGACATTCATCAATGTCTGAGGAAATACACGTAATTCTGAATTAACTGATTGCGTTTCTAGAAGAATCAAAATGGTTTGTAGCGAGCCCTCCAACCTCTTGTGTTCAACGGGGATATTTCCGAGTCATATTATAAGTCTAAAAGTTGATAAAAAGTGTGCATAGATTAATACTCGGTAAAGTTCACAAGCATTATATTTTTGAAGTTTTGGGTTGCAATTTCCTACCAAACACCTGGGGAAGTTGTTATGGGGAAGTAGTTAGGAGAGAATGAGGCACTAACGACCCGATAACTAGTACTTTCCCTCTCTGGCACCTCAGCCGTTAGAGTGCCGTTTAAGTGAAAGTACCACACAAAACCTGAGAATGTGGGCTCTGAGATAGAGACGGTTGTGTAGCTCCTACATATTAAATTTAACGTACAATGTATTGTGTTCTGTTCAACCATTCGCCGTGCTACCTTCCCAAGGGACACCCCCTTTTATAATGATCGTGTCGCCCTTCTTAACCAGTCGCCTCCGCGTGGTTCTGGAGACATAACCATTTGCTGAATTTTGGTGCCAAGAGGGACTCCGTAAGCCAACTGTTCCTGTCCTACTTAGGGATAGGGTCAATCTAAAAAATGAAGGCAATATGCTCTCTATCGGAGTTAACGAGGCGCCATTTTAAGCACTCTCGGGCGTATAAAGTCCAGCTTCAGTTTGGTACTTTTACGCCCCTCCCCCACCCCCTCCCCCTTTTCACTGATATCTTCATTTCTACTTTTGCCCGGAACACTTACGTTCTTAGGCTTTGCAGCACTTAAACATGTTCGTAGCGGCAGCCCCTCTTATGTGTGATTGCCAAGCATCTTGTCGTTTTTATATTATCTTGATGTTAACGATGTGCTCTTTATACAATTTGTTACGCTTAAAGCAGTTTGGGGTGCCTGGTGTAAGGACCTGCCGGGCACTCAGAATCCAACTTTCCTTTGCTTCTCGTAGCCCCATTGTATACATGTGATACACATTCCAATTTTTGAAGTTCCTTATAATTATCTACTAGACAAACAAAGTTCGACTGTAGGCCAAAAATATGACCAAGGAATAAGAGTGGAGCTCCGGCGGCCCAAAGGGCCGCCCAGCGGAGCACCATACTAATAGGAACCTGTGAACTGCTTTTCTCTTGGTAATCATGGCTAGTGGTATTGCTTGTGGGAGCGTACGCTCGACGCCGTCGCCCAATAATTAATATTATTAAAAACTGAACTACGGATATCAGATTTCCGGCATTTTCATTGGCTAGCCGGACACAGGCTCTCAGCTCATATACCTGCACTACCTTATATAGTCAATGAACGCTTTCCCTCGAAACGGCAGCCATTAAAACATTAGTCGTGTCGCAGCGGAATTAACGAGTAGAAATTTCGAAACTGGAACCGAAATACAAATGGAATTCAACTTTTCATTGCTGAGTGTTTTAGAACGACAAGAAACAGTGCTGGGATCGTGTTAAAAAATTTCTTGCATCGCTGAAAGTTTTCCGGGCTGTTGATGTTAATTAGCTAATAGCAAAACGCACTTTTATTTAAGGAGATACCGAAAGAGTTTTTGAACTTAACTAAACAAAATTGAAAATATGTATTCCACAATAAGTGTCGACGTCACCAATCTGTAACTATGCTCACAGACAAGTCTTATTCAAAACAAACTGAGCAAACAAGAACTTCAGCTAATATTTTGCAGCAATAATCCACTATTGAAAATCTTTCCAGCGATCAGTGACACTTTTTAAAAACGTAACACACATTAAAAATGTTCCAATCAGAGCAAATAAACTCTGCACTTTTTTCAAAAAGGACCCTAAACTGAAGCTTCAACGTTATTCTCGGACAGTTTTATTGAATTCATTCAACTTTGCTCGGAAATGCTTCAACACACCGAAGGTTTTCGCGCATTTTTTGTTTAGTCATGTGATGGACAAATGTTTCCTTTTTTCGGTTTTCTCTTTCTCCGAGTTCCTTTCTTCCAATTTTTTTGTTCAGATTCTCAATTATGCGTCGTAGAGTTATTACTAAAACAATTATTCTACTCGGGCTTGCTGGGTATGAAATGATTATAACCAATCACTTCATATCCTGCGCGCCCTCGTAGAATAATTGTTAAATATCTTAATATTAATCCAAATCGCGGGCTCAAGTTGAGAGCTCATCGAGGTCTGCTGTTTTTTTGAAGTTCACCGCTGACCAGGTACTGGTTTTCGATTGGATCGCAAGCTCAAGGGCCCCAAGGGTCTGATTACACGGCGAATTTCAGCTCGGGTTGAAATAGATCTTTTTAGCTTGTATGTTTTGTTTTCCCAATGTAGGTCATGTGATGATACCCTAGACAACTGTTTCTTTGAAATTTCTCCTTATTCACCTGCATATGTACGCATAAATTATGAAAAGACAAAAGGCAAATCCCCTTGGGAAGATCGCATGGTCTTCATTGGGAAAACAAAATCTACAAGTTCACCCCGGTTAATCCTGGCTGAGATTATTGAAATTTTAACCCGGGCTGAAATTCGCCACGTAATCAGGCCCTTAGTCTCAGAGCCCGTCTGTGCCGTGTGCTTAACCTTAATTGGATTCAAATTTTGTTTTCCCTGATCTTGCAGTGTTATGTTATTGTTGTTGTATTTTTTATCCGCTTTGAATTCCTTAATGCTTTCATCTGAAAGCAGTTTGGAAGAAAGAATGTTTTTATATTTTTCAAACACTTGCTATCAAATAGGTCGTCTACAGCTGCTCAATTTGTTGGACACAAAAAGCCATACGAAGTTACTCTATGACAGTAAAAAAATAATAAACGTGGAGTTCCGCTTTTAGGTTTGAAAAACTCCGACAATTCGAGGCGGATATTTCCAAGATTTACCATCGAAAGTATTTAGCGTCGATAGATTTATGAAGTCAGTTAAAGATGTAGCTTTTTATTCTGGATTTCCCAATAGAAATTTTCAAGAGTATAATTCAGTATTTAAATCCAGTAAAAGAAGGTGAAAACATTAATTATTGGCATTCACCTTCTCATGATGTAGCAAATATGAATTAGAGAAATGATGGAGATGCCCCTGAACAAGGAAGACCAAGGCAACAAGCCTGGATTAATTTTATGTTTCTAAAGGTCAGCATCATTTCAGTATGACTCTCAAGGGCAAAGATCAATGACCAAATGCCTGCTGATTTTAAAGATAAATATCCTTCTACCAGGGTCATAATTGACTGCAGTGAGCTCTGCTGTCAAATGCCTAAGAGTCTTCGTTTAAACAGTGATATTTTTATAGCTCGTATAACCACCGGCATACCAATCTGAAGGAGCTCATTGGAATCTCACCTGGGGGTGCCAAAACATTTATTAGTCAACTTTCCATGAGGCACTTTTTATTGGAACCAAAGGTCAAATGACCTCTGAGGAAGTTGTGCAAACACAACAAATTGTCTCCCTTCAAATCCACGTGGAGTGTGTGAACAACAAGACAAAAAACTTCCACATATGGGACAGTCTAGTGCATTTACTCTGTTTAGTGTTGTCAGTCAAATGTGGTGTGTTTGTAAGCATAAGCACATAACTCGCGTACAGGCAACATTATACACTTAATGTATGGTCCCGTGGGAAACAATTTGTTTTGTTTTCCTGAGAGTCCTGAAACATCAGGACTCGAGGGAAAACAAAACTAACTAGTTTCTCGAAGGATCATACATTAATTGCTTTGTTATATACCGAGACTTTCAACAGTAAAATAAACTGACAAACAAACGGCATTACAAAAAGACGGCATTACAAAAACACGTCTTTCTTCACAAGCCTGCTGAATGAATAATTTACAAATGTTTAAAAGTACCTGAAAAAGTAGAACATGCCTTTCTTGTATTTTCCGAATCTTTTCCTCATATTAGATCCTGAATTTCTTCGGCTGATACTTGAGAAAAACGTTTTCTTTTAGTCTCGGGTTCCATAACGTTTGTATTATCGTTGGTTTATAAAACTGAAAACTGGCAGTGTTCTCAGGTCCGCCTCCTCAATCAAGCTGACGTGAGCACGTGCTGAAGATCATGTCACTTTTTAGTCATGCACTAATCACGTGCTGCTGTATTCGGCGCGCGGGCAACAATTGCGGAATTGTATCGCGGTCGGGATACATTATACACTTAATGTATGGTCCCGAGGGAAATAGTTAGTTTTGTTTTCCCGAGAGTCCTGATGTTTCCCGAGACGTAGTCGAGGGAAACATCAGGACTCGAGGGAAAACAAAACTAACTAGTTTCCCAAGGGACCATACATTAAGTGCTTTGTTATATACCGAGACTTTCCCTTCAACAATCACAGCAAAATGAACAAACAAACAAAGACGGCACTACAAGAACACGTCTTTATTCACAAGCCTGCTGAATGAATAATTTACAAATGTTTAAAAGTACCTTAAGAAGTAGAATATGCCTTTTTCGTATTTTCCGAATCTTTTCCTCCTATTAATGCTGAATTTCTTCGGCTGATACTGGAGAAAAACGTTTCCTTTTAGTCTCGGGTTCCATAACTTTTGTATTATCGTTGGTTTAAACTGAAAACTGGCAGTGTTCTCAGGTCCGCCCTCGCCAATCAAGCTTACGTGAGCACGTGCTGAAGATCATGCCACCTTTTAGTCATGCACTAATCACGTGCTGTTGTATCCGGCGCGCGGGCAACAACTGCGGAATTGTATCCCGGTCGGGATACATTTGAATTTGGTGTGGGGCACGTGACCAAGAATGAACCAATCGCAGTGCTCATTTTGTTGAGTGAAAGTTTAGGTATATAACAAGACCATTTATTTTCAGTTTGCTCACTATTTTGAACTACTATTTCTGATTTCCGACAAAAAAAAACTTAATTTAAATCTCCTTTTTAGCGTTCCAAGCGAATAAAATTGTGGTTAAGTTAATCCCGGGTAAATATTTTTTCTACATGTTTGTAGTGTTGTAGTCAGCTTCCCTGGGCCCAGTTGCTCGAAGCATGGGTATCGCTAACCCGGGTTAAATACCATCTTATGACAACTGAACTTATAGGCTTTCATACATCTTAATCAATGATTAGCGCTAACCTCAGCCTGAAAAGCTCTTTACCGGCTCAGTCGTTATATGCCGGGTATAGATGAGATTTTCTCCGGGTCGACTAGAAGATAGTCGGTCCTTTAATTCAAATAATACTCATTCACGCTGTAAAAGAACGAAGCAAATTTATGAGATACTTAATTGACCTTAGCAGCCTTAGCAAGGTCGGCGTTTCCGACAGCAAAATCACTATATCACTTACCGCTTACAAAATTGTGCTTTGTAATTACGTAAACCTTTACAAGAATCACTTGAACCAAAATTTTAGTAAAGCATTTTACAACTGATTAGGATCCCGTCCGTTCAACGAACTGCCAGGTATGTCTTCAATTCTCCTGATAGATACTACGCCGATATATATATATATATATATATATATATATATATATATATATATATATATATATATATATATATATATATGCAAAAAGAAAGTATGTAATTTCAACTGGCTCAGGAGACATAAATCACCAACGAGGCGCGTTTACTTGCTCTGAACTGTTGCAAATGGTCAGTGGTTTCGTAAAAACTATTCAATTATTGCTCAAAGCGGGTGGAATGGCTTTCACATAGACGTACAAGCCAAAGGAAGCGAATTTGTAATCCATAAAAACAACATACGGCACCGTGCGCGAATTTCATCGAGATGAAGACACAGTTTCAGTTTATTTTGATGGTCTGGAACATTGCCTCACCAAACCTGATCGGAAACAAGATATATGCGAGGGATAAGCAAGACAAATGTCGAGGTTATGCTTTAAGAAATGGCTAACCTTCTTGAAATGTGTCTGTTGGGTAGTACTGAATAACAAAAATAGGTATCCAGTAGGGTACACGAGTCTAGTGCTTCGAACTGATGAAATTTGTGGCTGATTTCACATGACATACCAAGGGTTGGAAACGGAAATTGATCAGTCTATACGTTGCATCGAGTGCAGGTTAAAAAACATTTTCACCTAGTGTTTTTTTTTAATGTCGATCGCTGGAAAGATTTTCAGTAGTGAATCTCGGCTGCTATAAACTTTGCTGAAATAGTGGTTGTTCACGTTGTTTTGAATAGACTGACCTATGACTGAGCATATTTACATCATGATACTTTTGAAGTCGACACTTGTTGTTGAAAACATTATTTTTTTCATTTCCTTTCGCAACGTTATTTACATCTTGCTGTATTTCAGTACATGAAAGTGTGTTTTGCCATAAGCTGAACATCAGCAGTTGGGACATTTTTCTCAGCGCCACAAGAACATTTTTTAAACACGATGCCAGCACTGGCCTTTGTTGCTAAATTCCATTTGTATTTCGGTTCCAGTTTCGGTATTTCTAGTCGTTAATTCGCTGCGAAACGATTCATGTTTTATTGGCTGCCGGTTTCGACGGAAAATTTTATTCAGCTTTCTTTATTTGCTGACGCGTTCATTGACCATATGTACAGGAGGTATATGAGCCGATAGCATGTATCCGGCTAGCCAATGAAAATACTGGAAATCTGATATCCGTAGTTCAGTTTTTAATAATAATCAATATCTAGCGTTTGCTTCACATCAGAACAATCTCTTTCTACTAAAAGGAAACGTTAGTAGCTTTTCTCGTCATAGAGAATAACAAACTTCAATTTAATTAATTGTTATGGAACAGTAGGCTTTTGAAGTATCTAGGCCTCTAAATACGTAATGATCTTAAGCGATATCGTTTTTTCTTGTGTTCGATATCTTCGAGTGTTCTAATCGAGATCGCGAAGGGGCACTTGGATATTCACAAGCAAGGAACACTACACACGTACTTGGATTTTCATAAACAAGTTAACACCACACACCATTTTGTCAGGGCAAATACTGGCCAATACTGACCCGCACACTGTGCTCCATCTCCAGTATAACCATTTGGACAAGGACCGCATTTGTATCCAGTGACGTTGGCAGGTGGCGGGAGATCAGTACACCCCACGTCTGCGTAACACGGCTGACCATTCACCTCGCAGGCGTCAATGTCACTGTCACAGAATCTTCCCGTGTAGCCTCCCTGACATGCGCATCCCATGTAAACAAATCTGCTATCAGTGTTGAGCGGGTCGCCTTCACCTGGTTGCACACACTGTCCACCGTGATCGCAGGCACACATGTTAATCGTGGGACGCCAGGTTGTGCTCGCGCCTTTGTCGTCAATAGCAACAAACAACAGATTGAACTTTAAAGAAAAGAAAAAGATCGTTACCTTTAAATATAACGTCAAGGATGTAGAACTTCATGTCGAATTCTTTGGTAGCTGCAAATTGAAATTTGGCTACTGGCACCGCCTACCTTTTGTGTTGATGTAACAAGCCACGTGAAATGAAGCACGTTACCACTTTGGTTCTCCGTGGCGCCTGGAGGCTTGTTAATCACTCTAAACGAAATCGTGTCGTTGTCTTCTGCTATGATGTCCAACTGAACAGTTGAATTATATGTGGCGTTTATTGAAGTTGAATTGTTTATTATCTTGGGTGGAAAATTGTCTATTTAGAAAGACAAAACAGCAATAGAAAAATAAAAATTCAAGTGTGTTACCCATCTTCCCTACTTGCGTTTTCGATACCATTGGGTGTTTAACGATAATCTGGTGGCCCAGTTAACTGGGTATGGCAGATTGAATCAGGCCAGTCCTGCATAATCAGAAATTTTCAAAGGTTATTAGTTTTACCACCGCAAGCTTTGACGCAGTTGGTAGAGCGCCAGACTACATTTTAGCTGAAGGTCGCGAGTTCGAATCCCAGACCGGACCACAAACCAGGGTCTTACAATAATTGGTAAGATCACGCTGGCTGTTTGCTCAACATCAGTCTCGGCTAAAATGATAGCAACACTGGGTAGTGAAGTCAAGCCGTTGGCCTTATGACCTCCACACGTTAAATTTGAAGGGAATATAAAAAAAACAAGCACACTTATCACAAAAAATAATCATCTTAGGGTTGAGTGGAGGCTGGGGCCTATCACATGTACTCAGAGCCTCCACTGGTCATGGAAACCCCGTGAGAAGCCTTCTTTATTAAATTCTATGTCGAAATTAAAAGAAAAAAGAAAACG
This sequence comes from Pachyseris speciosa, assembly GCA_016490735.1. Lineage (NCBI taxonomy): Eukaryota > Metazoa > Cnidaria > Anthozoa > Scleractinia > Pachyseridae > Pachyseris > Pachyseris speciosa. The sequence continues at coordinate 248,809 of JAEMWC010000877.1, forward strand.
CGTAGTATATATTACTAGGGGGAAAGCGAAATTCAAGGCTTCCCCTTAATGACGTTTGCTTCCCCACGTGAGTAATCGGAGCAACGCGGTTAACATTGGGAAAGGTTTCCTCACACTTCGCCCTCAAAAAAGTGTCAGCGATTTTTCTTTTTTTATTTTATTTTTCGTTTTTTCCCTACACTCTCCTAAATACTACTAAAAGTGTTCTCGTATCCTTCCACAAAACAGGCCATTAAAACGGGAGCAAATGAAAAAAACAACAACAACAACAAAACCAACAAACAAAACAAAAATAGGTGGAAGGACGCGGGTAAACGAACTTAAAATGTTCACCCTTAGCTTCACCGATATTTTATTTTATCGAGCATAAGAAGGAAAACCGTTTTCCAGCTTGATATGTCTGGGTGTTAAGAATCTCCTCATGCTGCAAGAGTAAATGACTTATTGACAGACAGCTTGTATTAAACAGACATCTACGAAACTAGCGTGAAAACTGGCAGAAGTCTATTACAACGAGGGGGAGTTCACATGTTTGCTCTTAAACGTTCGTTGTATCTTATACTTAAAGGATTTGTCCACGGTACCCAATATTATTTTGATAAAGCGCAACGACCTTGCAAAGAAACCAGCGAGACTGCGTGCAAGATCATTGCTGAAGGGTGCTCTGTCGCTCAGGTCTTCGTTTTTTTGGCTTCTTTGCCGATGCAAATGGCCACGCACAACGGCAATAAACACAGTAAACTGAAATCAATTTTTCTTGAGGAACTAAAAATACCAAAGGCGATTAGATGGACGACCTGCGTGCACCCTACGGTCTGACAGCATTACAAAATAGGTTTGCATAAATTTTTCAAAAGTAAACCTTACGTACCTTAAAGGTCGGTACACGGTTTTGGTGATGGTAAACTTTGCACACAGTTGGGCATTCCCTTTCGACATTGGCTATTACCATATGTGGATGTCATTTTTATTTGCAAAGAGAGTCTACAACTAGTCTCCAAAAGGCCTAGAACTGGTAACATATTAAATGAAATACAATTTATGTTTAGAAAAATCGCAATTGAAAAATGGGGACTTCCTTTTCAGTAATTCCGTTTCTCTACCTAATGATTTACACGAAAAAATTACTCAATTCTGATTGGCTAAAAAAGTAGTGCAGTTTTGCTGTAACACGTGTAAAAACGTGTAACGCCAGTGCAAGCTGTAACACAGTGCAATTACAAAAGTATTTTGATTGGTTTAGAAACAATAGAAATTTGAATTAGCCCATCAAATCGTATCTGTTTTTATAGCAACAAGGTCGCGGTAAGTTTGAGCTGCATTGAAAATTGTGAAAACATAAAACAATGGCCGGCGTTTTGAGCAAGTTTTCTTTCGCAGAGGAGCTGAAAACAGCTCTAAAAACGAGCACAGTGCGAAAAGCACTGCTTTTTGGATGTCTGTTTGGAGAAAGTTATATAAGGAGAAGGGAATTGGCAAAGAAATCGAAAGTTACGAGTCCGTTGAACTTATTTAACACTTTGCTCAAGCCATTTTACGCCAAGAAAACAACAACAAAAGATTATGAACCAGAAATACTGAAGGTAATGATTATACAGCACTTTATAGACACTTGACAAAACAAAGCAGCCTTATAGCTACAGCATACAACTTTTCAGCCGGGTTTTGCGGCTCTTAAAAACATTGACAGTGGCGTAGCGAGCCTATAGGCCCGTAGGCTCGGGCCTACAAATTTTCAGCCTACCCGTCCTATGTACAATGCCGTTGTCGGAGAGATAAACAATTTCCTGAAATTCTTCGCGAACGTAATAAAGAAAGGAAACGCAATCTACCCACGTATCTTGGGATAATTACAATCACAAGCACTCTGTAAGGGTGAGATTGCGATCTCGAAAGCAAGGGAAAATCCGCAGGCTATGAAAAGAGCCTTCACAACTCTGCTTACCCTGCCAGTCACCACAGCCACTGCAGAGGGGTCTTTTAGTGCCCTGAGAAGACTCAAGACTTACTTGAAGTCAACAATGCCGGAAACAGGATCGTCTAAGTGGGCTTGCGCTAATGCATATTCTTAAGCTGATGATGTTTCTTTGAATGCTGAGGATATCCTTGACGATTTCGCAGCCTGTGGAAGCAGGAGGATGGAGCTCCTCTTTTAGGCTACCAAGTAGTTCTACTTTCTTAAATGGCAAGAGAAAAAGGTTGCCATTTTAACCCTTTGTACTCCCGATCTCACCTTCGCAAAACGGCGACAGCCGAGCGGCAAATGCATAATGATTAGTGGCATCAGTGGTTCTGTTAATATATCTAAAAGCGGCCAGAGGCGGATCAAAGGGTAGGGTTGGGGGATTGCAACCCTTGTAGGAATAGTTTTTTTTCTTTCTCAACTGATTTGTATGCATGGTAAAGGGGAGTTCAGATCACATTCACTCATGGCAAATAAAACGGCCAATTTGCATTTCACGACAAACAAAATGGCCATTTCTTGCTTAGGGAATACTGGATTGTGAAAATTTTGGTTCTCTGGTTCAAAATTATGGTAAAATTCAGGGTATATATCTAGTTGACTTCACAAACACGTTTCGAGTCTGAGGAATGCATCAAATAGCGTTTTAAAGGTTTCAGTGAAAAGAATTTCCCGGGCGGGGCATGCCCCCGGATCCCCCTAGAAGCTCTCAACTTCGGCGGTCGATACGTACGCCTTTGGCGCGATAACGAATCTCGCGTTACAAACAGGCCTACAACTATTCAAAAACCTCGCTACGCCCCTGATTGACAAAACTGTTGTTTTGACCTGCTCGTGATGAATAAATGATTTTTGCACGTTATTCACCTACGTTGCTTATTATGTTTTTTTTCGTATATATTATTAATATGTGATCACATGATTTTTCTCTGCAATTTGGAATAAATAAGCATTATAAAGTTTTTCAAAGTCCACAAATTGCACTCGCCCCTTTGAAAAAATTTACTCGTGCTTATTTATTCCAAATTGCACTCGAAATCATGTGATTACTTATACAAATAATCACATTTTTTTGTAAACAGTTAACTTCTGGGATGATTCGAGTTCTTTTTCTTGCCGTTTTAAAGGAAATTATAATTTACTATCGAGAGCTTTCAAATCCAAGTTTACCTAGCGCTAAGCGCGTTTGATTGGCACAGAATTTTGATAACATTTTTACTTTTATCAAAGTTTTACTTGTGGCACCCTTTCTTCACCATTACATACGTGCCAAAATACCATACGTACCAAATACGTACCAAGGCTAAATAGAGTGCTAAGTGTGACGTCACAAATATTAAAATTTTTGAAATTATGGGATTTGTTGAGATTTTCAGAAAGAGCAAGATGAAAGATGCTAACTTGCCAAAAGTCAGCATTTAAAGGCAAATTGGCTCTGAGATATTAGCACCGTTATGCTCTGCTGACTCCATACAAATCCTTCTAAACTTGACTCGGTTCACAACGTTAGGAACTGAGTAAAATTTAGAAGGATTTGTATGGAGTCAGCAAAGCATAACGGTGCTAATATCTCGCTCTCAAACTGTAAGTAAATGCTGATTATTGGCAAGTAGGTCTTTCTGATCGTGTTCTTTCTGATTATCCGAACAAATCCCATAATTTCACAAATTTGGTTTTTATGATGTCATCACTTTAGTACTGTATTATCATAACTTTAATATGTTTTAGTATTTGTCACAAACTTACAAAGACGGTTTGACTCATTCGCCAACTGAATATTGATATCTCTTGTTACCATGCCAACAGACAGGTCTCTCGTGGATGCCACGTCAAACAAGCACTCGTAATCATCTCCACACTGAGCTTCAGCTGCGAGCCTTAAACTGTCATTATGCCACGTGATGTTATCAGCAAACATTGGCTCGAAATCAGGGTCAGCAAAGGTGTTCGTGCTTTCATTTTGAGCATAGGTGAATAAGGACTGGGATTGGCTGATTTGCCCTGGAACAAAATCAACGTGGCCATTGAGAGAACTGACTGACTTGACTTCTCACGATAAATGTCCAACTTTGACGCTATCTGTTAGCTTGACCAGGACACACAACCGCTGTCAATTGTCTCATGATAGTTGGTAGAATTCAAGGTACCATTCACTTCCCTCCAATCCGAAGAAAGGTGGGGAGTTGGGGGGGGGGGGGGAGCGAGCGAGGGATAGAAATTTACGAACAGACGCTAAGCAAACGCTATATGGAAATATAACGAGATTGTATAAAGAAACGTCCTTAAATTCTGTTTATTAAACCTTCCTGATTTTTTATGGGCGTTGACTATAGTTTGTCTCTTAATGAAAAAAGATGAAAATATCAAAAAAGTATTTCCTCGGGTATCGAGAAGAGTAACAGTGTCCATATAAAGAAGGCTTCTTGTAAAATCACTTTCCTAGTAAGCGTCTGGTCCCAGCGGTCATGACAAACTCGACACTGGAGTATTTCAAACCAGACCCGCTTCGGTCAAGTATAGAACCAGTTTGTTTATGATATGTCGGCACAGTTTTGCAACGATACCACTGAACCACTTTATTTGTGTTCACCACGAAACAAGTCAACTGTATTAATTCAAGCCTCGCATTAAACACAAAGCTTTCACAGTGTAAGCACTGCAAATACAATGCATCAATCTATCACTGGTGTAAGCCCAGATGTTTCACTAAACGTTTTACCTAGCACGGCGAAGCTATTGCGATGTAAGTCCAGGTCTTTCGTTGAAACCAGCCCAAGTGTAGATAAGGTGTCCGATGCGATTTCAAATAAAAGCAAAACTCTACGAACCCTTCGGTTGCAAAGGTGCAGAAGTGTTTGATTGAGCTTAAAAATGCGTGGTCGTTCTGCCAAATCAGTTTGATGTAATAAAAGAGACAGGGAACCCTCGAGTGACCCTACAAATTTAATGACATAATGGTTTCGTTTCGGTTTCTGTCCAATGGCATGTTCAAGTTTTGCATATGACTACCGGTGTCTTTTGTTCGAAATTCTAATTATTCAATGAAATCACTTGTTCAAAAATTTTATGTTAAATATTTTCAATAAATATTCGTTACAAAAATTCATCTTGACTCAATCATTACCCATAATCTACAACGTTGGCTTGGTTAAACCACATACTATTTTCAACCTTTAACTGTACCAAATACTAGAGTGATTTTACTTAAACCGTGAAATAGGCGGGGTGGGAGGGTGGTGGGGAGGTGGGAAAAGAGGGCCGGACATGCCATTTTGGGCAACAATTTAAAGACCGCCATGCTCGATGAAAATTTAAGACACAACGAGTCGGAAAATGTTTCAAGCCCTTATCTTAATAACTAATGGGCATCCCCCACTGACTATACCTTGAAGAACATGACTTTTATTTAACCAACAACACCAGGCATCGTCCTCGCCCGCACTTCCTAACCTTTGGTTATTGCTAATTGTATGAATATACTCACACTTAACACCGAACTGGAAGTGAATTTCCTTTAACGTTAAGGAGGATGGCAGCACCGTCCCATTAGGCAATGTGTAGTCGTCATCCGGGTTATCATTCCACGTTCCCAGTAACCCTTTCGTGGTATCCCTATAATCATCTCCGAGAGTTATAACAAGGGACATCATTTCTTTTTTCTCGCAGAACTTCACGGCTGTTGTTGACGGGAAAGAAACCTCCAGACAGTTTTCTTCAGGTTTCGAGATAGAGGCGTTTACTCCAACGCTTACACTTTTGTTTGTTAGATTGCTATAACCACTGTAAATTACGCGGTCAATGAAAATGATAATGCCACCTAGAACCAAAATAAGAAAAAGTTAAACAGATGAGTGAGAAAGATAAAATGCCATTACTAAATGGACTTTGGTCTACTTTGACTATGGACTATGGACTACTTATTAATGGTCATTGATGAATATTCTGAGCAGGAACGAATACGCGGCTAGCAAGGTATGAAATCTGTATGAGTGTTTGGCGGATTCAGAAACATAGTCACTACTTTAAGTGCTTAAGGACCGAAAATGGGGCTCAAAAGGCCATCATTTATCAGGCAATTTTGGTGTCTCACATAGCGTGTCATTTCCCAAGTAACCACAACCAAAGCCTTTCTCACCTCCTTTCTTCACTTTGACTTCAACAATGCTCGTGTTTTCTTCTTTAGCAGCCCCAGCTATCAAAATGGTAGCATTTGTTGAGTTTCCTTGGGCATAACCTGTCCTGGCCTGGAGCTGAAAAGTTCCGTTTTGTGCATCGATCATAACATATTCTCCAAGGCCATTGAATGTGTAGTTCCTACCATCCAGAGTCTTGAAATGAGGATCACCATAGATTATAACTACCACAATTTTGAAGGCAACTGAAATAAACAAAATCCAATCGCTTAAATAATCAATTTCAAGAGACGAGGAGTGACTAATTAACATAAGTCATTAGTATGTCAGTTATGCAGTTAACAGGCTGTTGGCTTAGACAGCGTCTTAGTCAATCAGTTAGGTGGGCAGTTTAATAGCCACACAGTCTGCTATTCAACTAGCTAGCCATTCAGTAGTAGGTCATTTGTTCATTCGTTCATTTGTTCATTCGTTCATTCGTTCATTCGTTCATTCGTTCGTTCATTCGTCCATTCATTCATTCAATCAATCAATCAATCAATCAATCAATCAATCAATCAATCATTCATTCATTCTCTCTTAATAAACAAGCGAGAAACGTAAAAAAACTTACTTCTTCGGGGCGGTCTGTAAAAGTTGCAGTCATCAGATGGACGATATTTGTAAAATAAATCGCAGTAGGGCTGGTCAACACAACAAGCTTTGTAGGCTTGTGGGTCACTTAGTTTGAACCTATTAACGAGATATGGCGAATAATAATATGCTTGTACTTTGACGCGACCTCCGTCTGGCGCTCCAACCTTAAGTGAAGCCCAGTTTTCCCGTTCCGTGGAATAACAACACAATTGTTTGATGGTATAATATACCCATCCTGTAAATGGAGTGTAATAATAATAGGACCTGGAACGTCTGGACTCAAAACACCAATCAGGCCAGGAATACAGCCGCCAGTTACGAAAGAATCTAGGATCAAACCACGCTTGCCAAGCCGTGCAGGGACAAGCCATGCAACAATCCCAGCGCAGTAACCGGTTATGGAAGCCAAGAAAGCTTGTGTAATATTGAAACCAAGCCCAAGAGAAGCACTTCTGCAGGGCTCCTACAACGTCACTGTTCTCGATCCTCCAAAAATATCTTCCGATCTCACCAGTGACAGTGTTTCCGGCTCTTTCGTCAAGTTTCAACATTCCAAACAAGGTACTCGATCTTTTAAAAAAGGTGAAAACCAGATTCACATTATTAATAAAGTTTGGTAACTGAATATATCACACCATATAATGAATACTGTATTTATTGAGTAAACACCCTTTGTAGTGAAGGGACTCCTCCTTTCCCCACCAAAGGAGAAAATAAACGTACGTAAGTTCAAAGAAGTCAGATGATTTTGAAGAGGGCGCTTCTTAATGCAATTCAGATTCATAAGGGATAAACTAATTCCTAAAGGATACAATCAAGGCTAAGTCGGCTTTTAATTCCTCGCCAGCAAGGAGGGGGGTGAATAGGGTTCAGCAAATCCGTCGATCTGTGCTAATTTTTCGCAAAATCAGCCAATCCGCAGATATTTTTACAAAAATCCGAATTCGCAGCGACAAGAAAGCCACGAGGCACGTCGCGAAGTGTTACATGCGAGCGCGAGACGCGATACAGAGAAAGGAAAGACATCCTCGCACTTGCGCGCGTTCCCATCACCTGATGTCATTAGGACAGCGTGCATTTTTGTATTTGGGTTACGTTGTAGGTCTTTTCGAGTCAATCAGAAGACAGGTTCCTACAGGTCTTTGAAACGTCAAGTTACCATGTTTAAAAGAGTGTAGCGAAATCTAAGGTTTAATCCCCACCATGACCACTGTTTTGTAAGTCTCGTAGTATAAAACATAGCAATCCGATTTAACCTCATATGCTCGCGTAGTTTCACTACGCTTTTCCAATTGCTGGAATCGACGCGGCACCGAGACATGTTTTTTATGAAAGAAGTCATCGCCTTTGGCACCTTCTCGGTAAAAAAATGCGACGCAATCGATGGTCTTTGTCTCAATGACCTGACCCTCCATGTTGACCGTGCCGATGGTACACGTGGTGGTCTAGTGAGGACAATGGCTGAAGCCGAGATCCTGGGGTCCTAGAGTTTTCTGGAGTCCTATTACATTGTAGGTCAAAGATGTGTTAGCCCTTTAACTACCAAGCATTTTGCCAAAAAAAAAACCTTTTCAAGCTCGTCGAGCCATTTTCTAGCCAGAATCTAGCAAAAAAGAACCAAAACTGCCCAAAACTCTGTTTGCTGGTGGAGCTCCTCACGCCCTTCTGTCCTGATGCTTAATATTAGCTTTTCAAGTTCGGCCATGCACAGGGTTGAAAAGTTTCACCACCCCCTCTCCTTCTACCTTTCGCTTTTCTTGCCTCGCTTTCTTTATCTCTTGCTGGGCATTTTCTTTCGTTGGGAAAAGATTTGTGGAAAACTTTTAGGATCATAGGATTAGATGGAAGGAAGTGCAGGTGGGTAGTGGGACAAGATTTTCATTCAAATATTCGGCTCAACGTCACTTGGTTTTTTCGCGTTTTCTCCGGCCTGTTTGACGGAATCGTGCTCATTCGGGTATGGTTTGAAAGAACTCTTCCCCCCTACACATGCTACATGTAAAAGTTGCCCATGAGCATTAAAACTGATAACGTCACAAGTGGTACAAGGGACCGCGTGGTTCTGTGCGGCGGGTTTTGGCCGGTGTGGTAGTCAATAATACTCGATTTAGCACCTTATGGGCAAATTGGGTTGTTTTATGCTCAAAGGTGGATTTTTTTCAGAAAATTGTGTCCTTCGCTTAATCTAGTCTAGTTCTAAGGTCAGGCAGAAAAAATTGAAACAGACCGCCAAGTTAAGTTCCGCGATCCGCTCTTCAAACAAACAAAATCCATAATCCACGCTGAAATATTGAAGAAATCCGTGATCCGCTGAGCGTTCAAAATCCGCCAATCCGCAAAATATATCATCAAAATCTGAAATCCGAGTAGTTTTTTTAGCCAAATACGCCGATCCGCGAACCTATTCACCCCCCTCAGCAAGATAACCTCTCCCCTTAGTAGCTCATCTCGACGTTACCTGAAATTAATGGGGTCGCTTCATGTCACCATATATAGCTGTTTGAATAGCGCAATAGCTTTTGCTTGACTGGAACCGTGATGTACGGTGTACCGCGGGTAAAAAAACTTGTGGGTTGAAAGTACTTTGAAGAGACTTGTTGTAATCAGGCTATCCTAAAGAGCAAATTATTGTTGTACAATATTTCTAATAAGTAACCGTTCTGACCCTTTCATGTTCTTGTAATTTAGTTGACGATCTCCTGCATTCCAGCCACCCACAGGAAAACCTCGCGAATTGGTCCAGTAGTAATAGTAATAGTAGGAACTCCTGTACAAAAGATGAAGCCAATGTGGTTATGCTGTGACATGAAATGAAAATGAAGTGAGGAGCACGTATATTAAATGAAATGTCTTCGTTGTCACCTTGTTGATTTTTATCTCGCGGCTTCCATTGATCCAAAGACATTTTGAACCTTTCTAAAGTGATATTAAGGAATGTGGTTTTTGTATGATTATTTTGAAGGCGCCGTATTTCTATCAAGACGATGATGAAAAATTGAAAGTTCAATCCAGCGTCTTGAGACAAAAAGACTGTGTCTTGAGAAAAAAAACTTACGGAACTCCTGGAATGACCCATTCAATTCCTCCTTTAGGGTAATTATACATCAAGAATGTGTTGAGCCCATTTGTGATGATGACAGCTTGAAATGTGTTCCTCTAGAAAATAAAATGTCTCGTATTAGTATGTTTTGGTCAACAATAATATAGTAGGCGTCTAATAAGTTTGTATTGAAGCTTCCATAAAAGTCGCTAAAGACGTTTTCCACAAAACATTAAAATTAGAATATGTCAAAAATAAATAGAGTATGATAAAATTTGTGTACATGTATTTCCTTAACGTCTTAGTGAAGTTTGATTCCAATTTTTAGACTTTTTGCTACTGTTGTTCGTGGTTATAAACAGCTCAATAGGTTACGCGACGGAAAGTTGATAGCGTGAAGTATTCACACAGCGTATAAGAGTATGGCCAATGTTACTTCCAAAAAGTGATAGCTGATATGTCAGTCAGCACCTGACTTCAGGAAAAAAAAGCATTCTTTGTACAGCCAAAATGATAAAGAGCTCTTACCCAAGGGCAGTTCAACTTGGGCAGCCTGTAGTGATAGTACCATGGATAGTACACATAGGGGCAGAGGTTTTCCCACGTCACAACCAGAACCCAAGTGGCTTCAAAGCTGGCAAATTTGTTGTCGTAAAGCTGAACATTCTTCGAGGCCATCTCCAGGACTTTACTTGTTTTGGTTTGAGTGCTGTTTTGGCTGCTTCGCTCGTATACGTGATAATACACCTTTGAGACATTTAGTTTAAATGCCAAATAATCATCCGTTATGGCCCAGAATGGGGCAATAATCGCCATATTGTAAAACCAACGGTAGACACCAAACTTCTGTGGCCACCACCAGCTCCATTCATAATTCAGTTGGATTTTGCCATTGCGACATATCTGCAAAATTTTCAAAGGAAGCGTGTAGTGATTCAATGTTCACTGCTCGAGAGTACAATAACTTTAACAAGGATCCTTCACAACGGGGTGGAATATCGCTTGATATAATTAGCTGACGAGGCTGTAGGCTGAGTTGGCTAAAATCAGGCGTAGGATAATTGCTTTATTATGCAACACGTTGATAAAAAAAAAATCACATTATGAGCTTATTTGCAAAACAAGTGCACTGTTTATGCTGTCATTTTTGCCCCCGACATGCAAAATACGCTGTGACAATCTCCAAATATGGTCATCGTATTTTTAACATTCATCGCGCGCGCACTTAGCAGATATCTTGTGTTATTAAAAACTGAACTACGGATATCAGATTTCCTGCATTTTCATTGGTTAGCCGGACACAGGCTCTCAGCTCATATACCTGCACTACCTTATATGGTCAACGAAAGCTTCAGCAAACGAAATTAACGAGTAGAAATTTCGAAACTGGAACCGAAATACAAATGGAATTCAACTTTTCATTGCTGAGTGTTTTAGAATGGCAAGAAACAGTGCTGGGATCGTGTTAAAAAAATGCTTGCAGCGCTAAGAACATTTTCCGGGCTGTTGATGTTTAGCTAATAGCAAAACGCATTTTTATTTACGGAGATACCGAAAGAGTTTTTGAGCTTAACTAAACGAAATTGAAAATATGTATTCAACAACAAGTGTCGACGTCACCAATCTGTAAATACGCTCACGGACCTGTCTATTCAATACAAACTGAACAAACAAGAACTTCAGCTAACATTTGCAGCAATAATCCACTATTGAAAATCTTTTCAGCGATCAGTGACACTGTTTTGAAAAGTTAACACACACTAAAAATGTTCTGACCTGCACTCGATGCAACGTATCAATCACCAGCCTCAAACTTTCCGGTCACAGATGTGATGTTTTGTAAAAAAAAAAAAAAAAAAAAAGTGACAACAATCGCCGTTCTTGTTGTTTTTGTTATCCCTGTTCGGCTGCGGTTCCAGGTTTTTCCACGCATCGAGACAAATTTCTATAAGCCATTTCTTGAAGCATAACCTGGAAATTTGTATTGCTTATCCCTCACATATCTTGTTTCCAACCAGGTCTTGTGAAACAATGATCCAGTCCATCAAAATAAATTGAAATTTTGTCTTCATCTTCATGAAATTCGCCCATGATGGTGCTGTCGACGTTGTTTTGATGGATTACAAATTCGCTTCCTTCGGCTCGTACGTCTACGACCCTACGTGAAAGCCGTTCCACTCTCTTTGAGCAATGATTGAACGTTTTTTACCAAACTACTGACCATTTACAACCATTCCAAGAGCAAATTAACTCTGCACTTTTTCCAAAAAGGACCGTAAACGGAAGCTTCAACGTTATTCTTGGACAGTTTCACTGAATTCATTCAACTTTGCTCAGAAACGTTGCAACACACCGAAAGGTTTTCGCTTCCTTTTTGTTTAGTCATGTGATGGACTAATGTTTCCTTTTTTCGGTTTTCTCTTGTCTCCGAGTTCCTTTCTTCCACTTTTTTTTGTTCAGATTTTTAATTATGCGTGGTAGAGTTTTCAATAAGACAATAAGCCCGCGTAGAATAATTATTATTCTACTCGGGCTCGCTGGATATGAAATGATTATAACCAACTCGGCGCTACCACTGGAAAACTTGAACCATTTACAGACTTCAAAAAAGTTTGTCAAATCTCTGTAAAATGTATACATTTCCTTTGTAAATTGCAATGTCTGTAAACGTGCACACTTACAGAGATTTTATGAACCCTATAAAATGTCTGTAGATTCGACCGAATTTTACGCGTCCAGACCCCATTAAATGTCTGTGAAATCTCAATGTTTTCTGTGTAAATTGTAAGCAAAATTTACAGAGATTTCATAAACTTTGTAAAAATCCTTGTAAAATCTCAACGTATTCTCTGTAAAAAAAACTCTAGGAAAAAACTCTGTAAAATAAAGAACATAAAATGTCCATAAAATCTTCGTAAAAATCGAACCAAAATAACTGCATGAAATGTTAATAAAATGTACACAAATAAAAAGCACACAATGTTAATAAAAAGTGGGTGTAATGTTTGTAAAATATACAAGGAGTACCATATGAAATCTCAGCAAAATCTTCATATTTTCTCTGTAAAAGACAGAGGGAAACAAAACCAGGATGAAACGCCAGAACACAAAATCCCAACAAAATGTCTATCAAAAGTAAACAAAAGCTGGACCACAAAGTGTCTGTCGATAAATAAAGTGCACACAATATCTTCAAAAGATATGTATTTTATTGCAAAATGTTAACGTTTTCTTTGCAAAAACGAGCTGGTACTAAGCGACCTGAACAACGCTAAAAACGTCAGTGGCCGTGAATTTTTCAGGGCCGAGCTTGCCAGTTCATCGCCACTGAACATTTAACGGCATGAAAAAGGTATCCTTTCTATTGCAATTGCCGCAGAAGTTGTATAATTTACGTCCCTTAGCTTTATCGTTTCTTATAAACACTGGAAAATTATATTTTCATTCCAAACGGCTGCTGGTATAACTCACAATTGTTTTATGTTACACTGAACTGTACGAGGCGTGCCACCCGCCAGTTCAGAGGGGTTAAACTAGACAGAGAGAAAGAGAGATTACAGGTATGTTACACTGAACTGTATGAGGCGTTCCACCCGCTAGTAGAGAGGAATTAAACTATAGAGAGAGAGAAAGAGAGATGACATGTATGTTACACTGAACTGTATAAGGCGTGCCACCCGCCAGTTCAGAGGACTTAAACTAGAGAGAGAGAATGAAAGACTACATGTATGTTACACTGAACTGTATGAGGCGTGCCACCCGCCAGTTCAGAGGGGTTTAACTAGATAGACAGAAAGATAAATTTCATGTATGTTACACTGAACTGTATGAGGCATGCCACCCGCCAGTTCAGAGGGGTTAAACTACAGAGAGAGAAAGAGAGATTACATGTATGTTACACTGAACTGTATAAGGCGTGCCACCCGCCAGTTCAGAGGGGTTAAAATAGAGAGAGAATGAAAGATTACATGTATGTTACACTGAACTGTGAGGCGTGTCACCCGCCAGTTCAGAGGGGTTAAACTAGAGAGAGAAAGAGATTACATGTATGTTACACTGAACTGTATAAGGCGTGCCACCCGCCAGTTCAGAGGGGTTAAACTAGATAGAGAGAAAGAGAGATTACATGTATGTTACACTGAACTGTATAAGGCGTGCCACCCGCCAGTTCAGAGGGGTTAAACTAGAGAGAGAGAATGAAAGATTACATGTATGTTACACTGAACTGTATGAGGCGTGCCACCCGCCAGTTCAGAGGGGTTTAACTAGGTAGACAGAAAGAGGAATTTCATGTATGTTACACTGAACTGTATGAGGCGTGCCACCCGCCAGTTCAGAGGGGTTAAACTAGAGAGAAAGAGAGATTACAGGTATGTTACACTGAACTGTGAGGCGTGTCACCCGCCAGTTCAGAGGGGTTAAACTAGAGAGAAAGAGATTACATGTATGTTACACTGAACTGTATGAGGCGTGCCACCCGCCAGTTCAGAGGGGTTTAACTAGATAGACAGAAAGAGAAATTTCACTTATGTTACACTGAACTGTATGAGGCGCGCCACCCGCCAGTTCAGAGGGTTAAACCAGAGAGAGAAAGAGAGATTACAGGTATGTTACACTGAACTGTATAAGGCATGCCACCCGCCAGTTCAGAAGGGTTAAACTAGAAAGAGAGAAAGAGAGATTACCTGTATGTTACATTGAACTGTTTGAGGCGTGCCGCCCGCCAGTTCAGAGGGGTTAAACTAGAGGGAAAGAGAGATTACATGTATGTTACACTGAACTGTATGAGGCATGCCACCCACCAGTTCAGAGGGGTTAAACTAGAAAGAGAGAAAGAGAGATTACATGTATGTTACATTGAACTGTTTGAGGCGTGCCGCCCGCCAGTTCAGAGGGGTTAAACTAGAGGGAAAGAGAGATTACATGTATGTTACACTGAACTGTATGAGGCATGCCACCTGCCAGTTCAGAGGGGTTTAACTAGAGAGAGAGAAAGAGAGATTACATGAATGTTACACTGTTACACTCGTATGAGGCATGCCACCCACCAGTTCAGAGGAGTTAAACTAGATAGACAGAAAGAGAGATAACAAGTATTTTACACTGAACTCTATAAGGTGTATTAAGAGGGAATAACCAGATAGAAAGAGCAACCTTTCTTTATGTTAAACTGAACTCTATGAGGTGTCACTCAGAGGCACACTGTACATGTACATGTACATAAAATAGAAGTCACCAGAGCCCTCTCAGACACAATTAACCAAGTGCTATTCAACTGAAGGTTTCAACAAGCTAATGTTTTCTTTATGATATACATGTACAGTACCGGTTAAAAGTAAGTTGATAGTCTCTTTCGAGTCTCGATTCTCGACTCAATCCTCGATACTCGATTCCTGCAAGTTTCGAGCATCAAGGCTCAGCCATTGAGAATCGAGTCGAGGATCGTGTCTCGCAAGATCAGAGATAATGAGCTTGTTGCTTGACTGATCACTCAATAGACCTCTCGAGCAAATTAGGGATGACATCTTGAAAAGCAACTTCAGCTACTCGAAGGAATGCAAACGATGCAAGAGTAGTCGTTCAGTAAGCGATGTTTCTAAATGTGATTCAACCTCTTTGACAGATGGGCAGATTCGCAGAAATCAATGCTTGAGAAAGAACAGAATGGCCAAGGACTGACCACACCACTACAATATCTCCCAATAAGTAACAGATGTTCGATGAATAAAACTTGGCCGACTGAGCATTGCATGTTTTTGTCACAGACATGCATAATTTTAAGATAAAATTCGATATGCATACGTGTCAATACATGTGTTCACTAATGGTGCTCGTTCGGAACTTTATTTTGTTGAAACACGATTTTCTTCGACCGTTCTTAGGAATAAATTTTACAATGTAACTCCTCCAAACTTGAAACTTAAATGTGTGTAATTCGTTATGGTATGCAAATTTTCTGTTCTCATGCGCAGTGTCTGTCAAGTCTATTTTTATTCAATGTTTGCTTTGCACTATTTTTGGCCGAAGAGTGAAGATCATCTCGGCGACATTTCTATCCAACTTATACATGTATTTCACTTCGGATGTTTCCTCAGAGTTTTACTAGTGTTCCATCGAACGTTTATCAATTTATTTATTTCAAAGGCGATGAGCGATTTTCGAAGTTGGCGTCGTACATACCATAAGCTACCATGTCTTGTTTGCATATTCGTGGTCGATGAGCGCGGGTTTGTCGAAACTTGTTCGATCAATCGCGCCAGCCTTGAATTCCTTAAACTTGCCAAGCAGCTACTGGCTAGCGAGTACACTATTCACCTACTTGTACACTGTGCATTTTCGTTGACAAATAGCCGACTTTCTCGAAATTTTGATCGCTTTTGATGACAGTGTCCGCGATGAACCGCAGCGATCTTGATTTGTTGCGCTTATGAATGAGCGGCCATATAAACGGTTCAAAATTTAGCATCGGAATTTTTATGTAGAAAAGCACAATGCTGTGACCTCGAAAGAAACTAAATGTCTTTTAACCTTTTTTTGTTTTTTTTTATGCAGTATGCGATATTTCCTCGAGAAGTACACTGCGTCCTCAAAACCTAAATGACTTTTGACAGTATTTGTCACCGCGCTGTCCTTTAGCTTGAATTTGTTACGATGTTCGAACGGAAATTGTTGTAGTGTCTACATAAGTGTCCATACAGAACAACTGCGTTCTTTCCTCAAGAACTTGGAAAGTCAAATCACGTACTCGATGAATAACAATAGAGTGCTTCCTGCGAGAATCAAGTAACGAGGATCGAGTTGAGTTTCGAGTGAATCGAGTTTCGATTCTCGACTCGATCCTCGATACTTGATTCTCGCTAGGATCGAGTCAAGACTGTCAACTTACTTTTAACCGGTACTGTACATGTAATGTTATGATGTTCAATTTTTCATCCTTAAGGAATTGAAAAACCTTGGTTTAAAGAAAACTAAATGTTTTAGGATGTGAACAGGCTGCAGTTGACTGAAAGATGATCACAGAGTTGCCACTCATCAGGATAAAATTATACTGATGGCTTTTCCCAGGCCATAAATAGATGACCACCCAAGACAAATTCCTTTGGCAATGAAGTTGGTATCCTTGATCCTCTGATGTGCTATTTTTCTTTCTGTAAAAGAAAAAAAGACTTTAAATGAACTAAACTGATTGAAGGAACAAAGAAAATGCTAGCATTTGATTTGTATGATACAACACATAATATAATTATGTATCTACATGTATTCCTTAATGTTGAAAACATCACTTATGTGCATTAGCCTCCTTTGCAGCTGTTGTTTGGGTCTGTCCTTAATCCCTCCCCACTAATGTCTGGTGAACTAAGCTGGAAATTCCATTCCCATTGTGTCTAAGTATTCAATCTGGAGGGAGAAGAGAACTGACAAAAATGGCTGCAAAGGAGGCTACAGGAACTTATAATTAGCCACCAAACAGCCATGATGTGATTAGTCAGTTCCTGGGAAGGGAATGTCCAGCTCTGTTCAGCAGATGTTGGTGGGGAGGGAGAATACGACCAACATATAAGTAACAGCTGCATAGGAGGCTATTACAGTGTACTGTATGTGCATCAATTGGTCAACACTGGATAGACCATCAATAAGGAAAGATTCGGTGGGTCAACCGTACACAAAGATTTATTATTTTAAAGACTTGGTTTGCCTGGACTAGGGACTGTTATTGGCTGTGAAAAGCTTCCGTAACTTACATGCATTGTAACATTATACATTATGCCTTCAAGGAGAAGCATGGACAATAAGACTTCACTGTGGAGGCTATTTCGTGCTTAGTATAGGCTTAACTTATTACAGTTTGCATAAAGGCAAAAAAAATTGAGTAGAGTTAATGTGGTGGCAATGACAAGTACATGTACCTTACTGTTACAGTAGCATGTATAAGGTATGAAAAGGAAATTACTATTAGGGGGTAAACTTCAAAGGACTCTATGTAGCACATAATTATGTATGATACCAGATTGGCTAGAAGAAAAAATTGCTTGTTCTGCAGGTCACATTAATTTTTATTTATAGGAGAGATGAATGTTTTTTTTTTTGGAGCAGGCAATTTGAACAGTTTCAATTTATTTTTTTCCATATTTCTTACACATTGTTACAAGATAAATATGTATTAAAATACAAAAGATAAATAAATAACAAAAGAATGAGAAACATAATGGCGAGGATGTCCATAAAGAAACCATTGGGGCTTATACGAGCTACGGGCTCCTAAAAAATTACAACTTGGAAATCATGATTTTTAGGCACACATGTAGCTTATTTAATTAATCAATTCATTTAGGTTACCAAAGTGAGTGAAATAAGAAATACAACATGATACATGTGGTAATGCATGAAACCCCAAACAGAAACTCGAAAACAAAATCTGAGTTCCAGATGGGATTTGAACCCACGACCCTCCACGATCTAGATGGAAAACCACTGAGCTACTGGACACTCTATGGTGTGCATGGGTGAAATGTGGGCTTTGACTGGAACCGCATCACGCGGTCACACAGCCAAATAATGACTGGCACACACATAACTGCATCGCGCAGTCACATTGAGGCGTATCAAAGATGCATATTGAGGCATATCAAAGATGGCTGCGTGACCGCGTGATGCAGTTCCAGTCAAAGCCCACATTTCACCCTTGCTCACCAGTAGTTCAGTGGTTAGAGTTTCCATCTAGATCGCGGAGGGTCGTGGGTTCCAATCCCATCTGGAACTCGGATTTTTTTCGAGTTTCTGTTTGGGGTTTCATGCATTACTATCATGTTACACTTAGGTTACGTGTAAAAAAGCAAGCACACAAACAAACACACACCGGCAGCAAAACATAAAACAACACATTCAAAATAGGGGTAGTCAATAGAGGAGTAATGTTCTTAATTCTGATTTCAACAGAGAAATACATGTACTGTCAGCGTTCTGAATTTCTGAATGAAAGGAATTAAACAGTTTAGGTCTGGAAACTTATTGCAAACTGTCTGATATTGTCTGGCCAAACTACTACTACAAACTACTACTACTACAAACTGTCTGGCCAAACTACATGTATCCAAACACAGTACAGTTGCAATGTCTAGTATTGTAATGATGAATATGACTTATCAGCAAACACCGTTCTCTGAATGCATCAGAAGGGAAGCCTTTCTTGAAAAGTAACAAACTTTCCAATTTGAAATCGGTAAATATTAGATAGTTCACCTAACTGGTGATCATAGGGTATGGACAAATACAAATATACATGTATTTTACAGCATTATTCATTCTTTTAAAGTGGGAGTACAGTAATTTAAGACATACATGTACAGTGTAGTGTAAAGCCCTGGCCAAACTACATGTATCCAAACTATAGTCTGTGGCAAAACAAGCTACTGGTACAGCTTGACGCAAAATGTAATTTAAAACATACACTGTAGCACTAAAGTGGAAACCAAAAGCGCTTAGCGTTAATGTTTATGGTACCAGAGCTGTTCAGTGTTCGGTGTGAAGTGAGAAAAAATCATGGAATGGTTAAGAGAACAAGCTGAAAAGGGTATGTTCCATACTGTTTTACAGTTACAGTGTATCATTGCAAGATACACCCGTGTTTAGGGAGATGATTAGAATCAACAAGCCCAGATCAGTTCTCAGAAATTTTAAACACTATTGAACTGGACATCTGCAAAGAGAGCATGAAAATAGCAACTATTGATTGGCTAGCAGGGTGAATGTGACTTGCATCAGGATAAAGCTTTGTTGGAAGAGCGGCAAAACACTGCAAAATTTTTTCATTGAGCAGAATTGTTGGGCGTAATGTTTGATCAAAAGCAAACTCTATCCAACACAAAAATTGTTTGACAAACATCATCCAACATGGGCGGCCAAACGGTCGAACAATCTTGCAATGTTAAATCCAACTTTGTTCAATAGTTTGACCAGGACTTAAAAGAAATCACAAGCCCATCATGCTGATGTGATCTTTTTTATGTTACACTGGATCAAGGTTGCATGAGGTGGAACAAAAATTCCGAAGACGACAAAAGGTTCAATAATGGTCACATTCCTTCATCATGCTATGTTACAGAAAGTTCTTACCTGAAAAGGTTTTACTTTTCTTTGCAACTTGAGCATACACTGTAAAGTAGTCTGCCATATACTGTACTGCACATGTAACTACATGTATTCAGCCTGAAGATTAAAAAAACCGGATGTCAAGGCCAAGTATACACTGTACTGTACAGTTCAGAAACCAGAATGAAAATATGAGCTTAAATATTGAAAAATATGTGCATGTTAACACAATACAAAATGCTACATTGGCCAGGCCGAAAGATTCAAAGATTCAAATCTTGAGTGCCTGAGGATGATTACTGTCACGATCTCCCAAACAATACTGTTACATGTAGATGGTCTTAGTGTAGGTCTCTGGAAAACATGATCTAGTTTTTAAGTGTTACAAGCCATGATGGCAGGCCAGAAGACAGTCTTATAATTATTTTGTTTGCTCAAGCATGTCAACACTGTGTCTTAACCTTCTCATGACCAAGCATCATTGCAGTTTGCATGGATGACGCAAACATTAAGGGAGATTTTTCTTAAAGGATTGGTGTTAATGCTGCAATGGCACATGCATATTTATATGGTTGGGCTTAGGAGTTTTACGCTTGTTCCATGAACATGAAGCCATCTTGAATGTTATTCTTTATTAGACACAACTAGACAATCATACAGTCTGTAGGTATGAAAAACACCCCAGCAGTAATGAAATTTCAGAAATCCAGGAGAATACACTGTAATTACAGTATGGTCTTCATTGCACATTCTCATTACAAGCCATAAACTGAAGCTTGTTGAATGACTAATTATTGTAAAAGTTAAAAAAAGGCAAAAAGAAGTGAACATACCACCTTATGATGCAAAAAAAATAACTTTAAAAATTTTAAATAGTTCCATTTGCCTTTGATCTGCTCTCATACAGTGATGGTCTCACTGACAGTTGTAATACTTGGGTGAGCTATCACTACAGTCTGTAAAAGGAGGCAAATGCCATACAATACTCAGTAGCTGTTTAGCACAACTATTGCAAAACAAAAGTAAGGCTCCAAGCATTTCAAATACAATCAAGCAGGATAGAGATTTATGTTTTAACACCCCAAATACTTGCCTGGACACAAGCACTGTACTATGGGAAAAAAAAACAGCCTTTGAAAGTCATTTGTACATGATACACAGTAAATAAAGCAAGCCAACTACAGTGTAATTTAATTGACATATTACTGTATACTGTGATTGGGATAAAAATATATATAACTATAAATTAGCTTTGTCTCTATTTCTTTTCTCATTGTAAAAAAAGTCAGGTCACTGATACGAAATCAAGCAGACTTTATTGGACGGCAGCTGTGGCCAGAATTAATTTTGTACCACACAATTTTTTTTGTCGAGTTAGGGTTAACAGAATTAATAGTTGCATTACCACAACAGTAGGCACTTCAATGAAGACGTGAACACTCAAACTAAAAGACCCATCTTCAGCCTTGATGCATTACAGGGCTGCACACGCCATGACCAATAATTCATGAATTTCGTGTGACATGAAATTCCTTAGACCTTTGAAGCCCTTGTTTTATCCCACAATTAATGGCCGCAAATATGTTTTCTGTTTATTCTTCTTCATTTTTCTTTTATTACTTTGGGAAAGTTTTGTACATCTATTTGTAAATTTTGGCCCATTTTAAGTCAGAAGAGTCAAGTGTGGCAACATGGTAATGGCCAATTCATACAGCATTGTTTTTTATCAAATTTAAAGTACTTACACGACATGTACTGTGACAAGAAAATGAGGTTTCATGTTGGGTGCTTTTTACCTTGAAGTTTCTACACTGTACCAATTCCCTGAGGGCCAACTTACTGCAATTTGGAAACTGATTTGATGATGAGTAACTTGTGTATATGTCTGGATAACTGTTTTCCTCATGTTTGATGTTTTTACTCCAAGGTCAGTTTGCATAATGGACTATGTGGCTTGGCTCCACTCTTCAGTGTCAATTCAATCTGACTTGTCATTGTGTCTCTTTACGAACTACAATTTTCATGCCCCATTGGGCATTCTACAATTGTCTGAACTGAGTGATAATTTCTTTCTTGATGAGATCTCTGTGATGAGGTCTACACTGCTGTGTTGCTTTGTTTTGCTCTTACAGCTGTATGCTTTAGTGTAGTGCTAAATGTTTCCTTTCTTTAACAACAGCGCAATTTCAAAACAAAAACAGATGCCAACATTGGATCAAGGGAGTAAAATAGGCCTTTAAATTGGAAAGCTAATTTCAAAAGATGTCCACACAGTTCCATACATAATTAAATACAACCATTGTATTACTGTTGTGCTAACCCTGCTCCCGAAACAGAGTTTGGGTCTTACATTATTTTGTAAGTGTATACATAATAAGTGGATGGGACTTTGCGGAGTCTTGTCATCTAATTTAGAGACACTTGGAAATCAAAATTTATAATTGAGTTTAAGTACAAGTACATTGCACTGGAATTTATGATCACACCAAAAGCTCACTTTGCCACCAACTACAGGTAAATCAATGGATCTAATCAAGTGTAAGCCAGTTGAGCATCTAGTTTGCCGCAATCTTAGCTACGAGTCCTTACCTGCACATGCAGTAAGCTTAACCCTTGCTTACATTAAGAACAAACACGGTAATGAATAAGCAAGATAGCATAATTTTATACAGCTGCACGTACTACTGTAGTTATGCAATGCTTTCGAGTGGTACATATATACCATGGAAAATACCACTAGTCACTTGTATTTTCTTCGTATAGCAAGCTATTTGAGATACATACACCCAGCCAGTACTATATATTGGAAATATTACAGTCTAAAATGGCCAATATGCTTACCTTTGAAATCTACAGCAGACCAAGGCAACCATCACTGAACATGGAGACCAAAAACTTGAACCAACAGCACTCGATTACCGTGGAAGAAGCTTGCCAATCGGTCGCATATACGTTGTAAAACTATTAAATTCCATTATTTTAAGATCTTGAGGTAAAAAGCCATTCGAAGTGGGAGAAATTCCTCCCAAACTGTCTTCCACGAGTCGAAGTTTGAGTTGAAACGGGCGCCAAAACTACGATTTGCCTACCGGGAATGAACTCGTTTGCGCATGCCCAAGTCTAACCCAACTCCCTCGAGCTCCCTCTCGGTCAGAAGATAATAAAGAACAATAGTACGCAATTTCAAATCATCTACATACCTCTAGTGAAGGGCTAAGCCCAAAAAGTATGGTTTGTCTTTCAAACGACTCTTTGGCACTTTACTACCTTTTATTTTTAAACACTTAGCCTCTCGGCCAAACGGCCAATGCTTATGGCGCCCGAAAGGGAAATCAGCCCAGCCGCTCGGGAAGCACAAACTTGGCGAGGACATAGTTTTGAGGCCGTCCTTCTTTGCCGCGCGCACCGCTTGCCATTTAAAAACAAACGCAGTTGAAATCCAAGACGAAAGCCGCACACTACCCTTTTGGAGTTATAATAACTCCAACAGTAGTAACTCAGTTAACTTAACTCCGCATCATGGGGGTTATGTCCTGCGTGTGTCAATTTACAGAGATTTTAAAATGCTATATTTGTACCGATTTACAGAGATTTTAGTGAATAAAATAACCATAGAAAATCTTTGTAAATGTCAAATTTACAAACATTCTTCAGAGATTTTGTTAAGTCTGTAAATTTTTCAGTTTTTCTTCTTATTTCAGCAGTTAAATTTCATAATCATTTCATAGACATTCTAAAAAGGAATACCACAAAAAGTGTATAAAATATCTATAAAAACGATTTTACAGATATTTTGTATGCCGTATGTAAAAGTAGGTCAGATTTGAACTCTCATAAAAAGTCTGTAAATTTAAGATTCACAGACATTTCATTAACTCTGTAAATGGTCCAGATTTTCCAGTGTACGCACCTCGTTGGTTATTTATCACTTCATATCCAGCGCGCCCTCGTAGAATAATTGTTAAATATACGTAATTTCGTGTGTCACAGAGAAAATCCAGCTTTTTTGTAATAATTACTGATCGTCATCCAATGCAAACCCATTGTTTTCTCTGCTTGTATTATATCACCGAATGCCGAGTGAAGCTAATGCAAACTAAGCGTGTTAGAAAAACGGAGATGGTCTTTTTTGAGGGAAATTATCACGGGTAATATTAACACGTGCTTAATCTCGTACCCAGATCTCCCACGGCCAAGAGAAAGGGAGATCTGGTAAAGTTCGAATTTGGAGCATGCTCAGTAAGAGTCAGTCTCGATATACGGGCCTCACTATAACTACGCATGCTTGTCCATATTTTGTTCATGAGCGAAAGATGAATGGACTTCGAGAGCGGTTTTCAATCGGTTTTGCGGTGCAGAGGAGAAAACTTCAAAATCAAACCAAAGCTAAAAGACGAAATACAGGAGGTTGTTGTCAACGGCCGAGATTGGTTAATTATTCTCCCAGCTGGTTACGGTAAATCAATAATTATCAAGTGCTTTCTTCACATTACGATCATCTCGCTGCAAAGAAGAAATGAAAGGACAAGTCAATTGTAATTGTTGTTTCGCCGCTCAACCCTCTGATCGACGGTCAAATAAATAAGCTTAACTCACTGGGAGTGTCATGTGTAAGGATAAATGTTTCCGGGAGCGAGGGAGATGGTAGCCTTGAAGCCAGGTTTCACGCCGATCTATATGTAGAGGCCGGAAAGTTCAGATAATTTTATCCGTCCGGAGGTAACTGTGAGTAACATGCAGTGTAGGGGATATTTTTGTCCGATTATTATCAGAAAAATGTTGCGACTAAGGTCTAAATTAGGCATACCAGACTGAGTTTATCAAAACAAGATCTGCAACAGAACTCGTTTGTGCCTTCGACACAAATCTCACAGTTTTTGAAAAAGCTTTAAACCTCAAAGTTTTCCCGGCGTCGGAGAAAAATTTCCCCCCAGTTGTTTCGCCTCAGAAGCGGCTTTTAAACTTGAAACTATCGCTCGCGTATTTCCATGCTGCCACGTTGAATATATTTGCGACGAAAAACCCTCACTAAAAAAAGCCAATATGAGCATAGATTAGATTGCGGTAGTCTTTTTTTCCAGTATCCAATGAGAAATGGCGTACTTTTGAACTTTACCAGATCTCCCTTTAGTCGGTACGCAGTATTATTAAAAATAAAATACGTTGTATTATTAAAAATAACGCAGCACCAGGAGCCCTGAGAGCGTACAACTCCCATACTTAGCCTATATAACGGCATTTTTACAGACCAAACTATTTTTTTCCGTGAAAAAGAGAAACAAAGACAGCAACGGCCACGAAAGCGCCACAAAACAATAGTTGCAATGAGCAAAAACAAAGGCTCTGCACATGCAGATACTTGTTGCACGTGCAGCAACTTGTTATTGGTCATCGAGGCTCCTGCGGTCTCTGATATTGCCGGGAAATTCAATCTCAAACTAAATTGGCTTGTGAAAACGCCGTGACAAGAATATAGGGTGGTTGTACGCTCCTTGTGATGGGCTCTTGGCAGCGCGTATTAATAAGACAGCATGCTTTACATGCACATGTCTATATGTCCACTGGTGAAGCGCTTGTCGCATATTTTTTACACTACAAACAACCAAAAACACTACAAAAAGTACCTTTAATACAAAGAAGATTCCTAAATTGCAGTTTCCGTCACTCATTTATTTAACAACAGGGAGCTTTAGCAACGAGGACGGCAATGGCAACGAGAACGCCACAAAACAACAGGTTAACGAGCACAAACAATCGCTCTGCAAGTGCATTTTTCATTTTGGTACATTTCTTTGCCGTCGCCTGCAAAACAGCAACGTGAAATGACCAGATTTTAGTTTTCTCGAGAACGGGAGCACACGAAGGTAATTAGGCCCTGTTCATACGTCGCATTTAATTAGACGAATTTAATTGACGACTTTCCGTCGACTGGCAGACGAATTTAATACCGAGTCGTTTTATACGCCGAACAAAATAGTTACCAGTAGTTTGTGTCTACACTGTGAATCATCAGCGGTCATCTATTTAAAGCAAAATGGCGCCGTTCAGTGGAGCGATCGCCATGCTAAATATAATGATTGCTATGGAAAAACGGGGAAGACGAAGTTTGTGCAGCCTAATGGTGACACTTGTGTCGAGACGAAAACTCCGTTTACGACTCCTTTTCACACTGTCCCTGTTGTGACATCCTCGTCCACTCCTGCCACGGAACATTCGGCCCTCACACAAACAGTTCCCCCACACGAGATGCAGCTGTATTTTGTTTGGGATTCACACGACCAACACATTAAAAGTTTTATCATGTGATAAAATTTATGCATTTAATTCAATGCGTCTGAAGTCCGATGTCTGAAAGCAACACGCACTTCACACGTTTTATCCGTGTGGGGCACACGGATAAAACTTCTAGACGAATTTAATTATTAGTTTCGTTTTATACGTCGCTCTACAGACGAATTTAATCGCTATAATTAAATTCGTGTCAATTATATTCGCCCGTGCCGCGACGTATAAACAGGGCCTAAAATTTTTCTTTCTGTTAACTTACTTTAACGCAGTTCATAGTAGTTTTGCACCTGGAAAGTTCGCCAATATTTTCCAAGTTAAACAAATTGGAATAAACGCGAAAGAGTTACGAAAACGAGAAGGTTAGATTTTGAAGTAATGTTTTCGTTGCCGTTGCCGTCTTCGTTGCTAAATTAAAGCTCCCTACTTATTCTACGAGGGCTCGCTGGATATGAAAGGAAAAAATGACCAACGAGGCGCGAAGCACTGAGTTGGTTATAATATTTTCATATCTAGTAAGCCCGAGTAGAATAATTGTTTTATTAAAAAATATTTGTTTTATTAAAAATTCTACGACGCATAATTGAGGATCTGAACAAAAAAAAGTGAAAGAAAGGAACTCATAGAAAGAGAAAACAAAAAATGGAAACATTTGTCCATCACATGACTCAACAAAAAGGGCGCGAAAACCTTTAGGTGTGTTGCAAAGCTTCCGAGGAAAATTGAATTCAATGAAACTGTCCGAGAACAACGTTGAAGCTTCAGTTTAGGGAAGGGTCATTTTTGGAAAAAGTGCAAAGTTTATTTGCTTTGGATGATTGTAAATGGTCAGTAGTTTGGTAAAAATATTCATTATTTAACAATTAGTCACCGAAGTGGAGGTGAATAGTGGTGGATATAGTAGTGAATATTTACCGAGGCGCGAAGCGGTTGGAAATTGTAAAATCTCGGAATGGCTGCTCGGAAGTGAATAGTACTTGCTAATCACCCCCGAGTTAACTAATTAGAGCGCGCGAAAAGCACTATTCACTTGTGTGGTATATATTAAAGACAATTATTGCTCAAAGAGGGTGGAACGGCTTTGAAGTAGATGTACGAGCCGAAGAAACGAATTTGCAATCTATCAAGACAACAGCATTATAGGCGAATTTCATCAAAATGAAGACACAATTTCAATTTATTTTGACGCACTGGAACAATGTCTCACCAGACCTGGTTGGAGACAAGATATATGAGGGATAAGAAAGATAAATGTCGTTATGCTTCAAGAAATGGCTTATAGAAATATGTCTTGATGCGTGGAACAAAAACTGGAACCGCGGCCGAACAGAATAACAAAAACAACAAAACGGCGATTCTTCTCATTTTTTTTTTACAAAGCATCATATCTGTAACCGGAAAGTTTGAGGCTGGTGATTGATACGTTGCATCGAGTACAGGTCAAAACATTTCAATGTGTGTTAATTTTTTAAAATGTGTCACTCTGCTTGCTGGAAAGATTTTCAGTTGGGGATTAATGCTAAACATCAACAGCCTGGAAAGTTTTCTTAGCTCCGTAGCGGGAAATTTTTTAACACGATCCCAGCACTGTTTCTTGTCGCTCCAAAACACTCAGCAATGAAAAATTGAATTCCATTTGTATTTTGGTTCCAGTTTCGAAATTTTTACTCCATCGCACAGAATTTCACATTCTGGTGTGACGTCCACGACAAGGATCGAGTTTGGGTCAAACTCCTTCCCAACATTTTCTTCAACATGCGTTCAACACAAATGTCAGGTTCGTTTGACGGAACGGGTCGTCCAACATTTTTGAACGCGTAAAAAATGTTGAAAGCTTGTTGAAAGAGTATTGAATCAAATTTAAATCGATTTAAACTTTCATTCAACATCGATTCAACTTTTCCTTTGTTCTCGAAAATGTCATCGGAAAAACATTAACATCAATAACACTGTCGTTTACATTTTTTGAAAGACATTACTGGCAAGTACATGACTGTCCATAATACACGTGTAAAGCTCGCGGTTAAGACAGCGCGGTACATATGTCTGCATGAATCTGTACCACCCTGCGCACTTTGCAACCGTAATGGTATTCATATATATTTACTATTTAAAGTGCACCTAACCCCAAAAAATTATTTTCGCTGAAATAAATCTTTGCACCTGTACGAAACGTATTGCGCCGTTTTTAGCCTTTTAAAACCAAATATTGACTTTTTATAGCCTGCAAAAGTTACAAAATTTAGCCATCATCTGTCCCACAACCGAGCTTTTAAAGGGGCATGGGTCTATTCCTTTCATGACGTCACAAACCGATTTCCATCGCATTAAGTCTTTGTAAACATGCATGCAAAGCAGTTTGTGACGTCATGTAAGGAATAGACCCATGCCCCTTACTAGCTCGGTCGTGGGACAGATGATTCGTAACTTTTACAGCCTATAAAAAGACAAGATTTGGTTTAAAAAGGCGCAAAAAGGCGCAGTGTGTTTCGAACAGGTGTAAAGATTTATTTAAGCGAAAAAAATATTTTGGGGTTAGGTGCACT
>JAEMWC010000877.1:282500-368507 GCA_016490735.1 Pachyseris speciosa
ATTCCAAATTTCGGAGCCCCTCAACACTTATCCGAGGAAAAACGGTCATTTCTATTTAACTTGAGAGGTATTCCAAATTTCGGAGCCCCTCAACACTTATCCGAGGAAAAACGGTCATTACTATTTAACTTGAGAGGTATTCCGAATTTCGGAGCTCCTCAACACTTATCCGAGGAAAAACGGTCATTACTATTTAACTTGAGAGGTATTCCGAATTTCGGAGCTCCTCAACACTTATCCGAGGAAAAACGGTCATTTCTATTTAACTTGAGAGGTATTCCGAATTTCGGAGCCCCTCAACACTTATCCGAGGAAAAACGGTCATTTCTATTTAACTTGAGAGGTATTCCGAATTTCGGACTCCCTCCACACTTCTCCGAGGAAAAACGATCATTACTGCGGTTTAACTTGAGAGGTATTCCGAATTTCGGACCCCTTCAACAGTTATCCGAGGAAAAACAAATTACCATTATTATTTAACTTGAGAGGTTTTTCCGAATTTCGGACCCCTTCAACACTTGTCTTGGAAAAAATAAAAACGATCATCGGAGATCTTCGGCTAGGAAAAACAATCTGTTCTATCCAACTCGAAAGGTTGTCCGAATTGCGGGTCCTCTCAACACTTGTTCTAGGATTAGCACAGTCTTTACAAACCAGTAAAAGAAACGCGTTTCATTGCTGTTAGAATTAAACACGTTACAACATAAAATGAAAGTTAGAACAAGATCTAACGAAAAAATATTTACTAGTTTCATAACTATTGATGATAACACATATATTGTATTTCAATGAAAACAAAAGACAGCCTGTTACTGAGCGCCTTCGGACGAGTTCACCAGCTTTCTCTCTGAGATTTGCAACAAATTTACTTTTTCTCCTTCCTGTTTGCCCAACGAAGATGCTGTTCCTCCTCACCTTCAAGCCTGCTAGCATCCCATTTCCTGAAAAAATGGCAACACTTGCATCAAACGAGAACTGACTAACATAATTATATCACATTAATATACAAACACAGCCAACGGCTTCTGTAAAATCTGATTGCATGTTTAAGTGGTTTAATTGAGGTCATTTAAACAGTGTAAAATAAAGTTGAAGTGGAAGTTTAAGGAAAGCGATGGCCGAACAATCTAGACGATTGTCTGAATAAAGGCGAAACAAGGCATTTTACGTTCCATGCAACCACTGAAGAGAAAGTTTCCTACCTGGATTATCCTTTCCTTTTTTATGGGCCGACGGCGCGCTTACATCCAGTAAACATCAATATTCTAGTCCTTTCGAACTTTTCAGAGCAAGGCCATTTCCGACAATCTTCGCTTTACCGTCAACAACCCGTAATGAACCACAACTTCGCTGCTTGGGACGATGTTGTTATCGGGAACTGAAACACTGATTACTAAAGCAAGGCTAGTGATTAACTAACAGAGCTCTTATGTGCTGATCTCACTTATTCCAAGCTGACAGTGAGCTACGTGACTATTTTCTTAGCATTTACATTTTCTCACTGTTCATATTTGTTTAGAAGAGGTGTGAAAAAGCGGCAAAGAAACAGAATTCTTTGTTCAACTGATTTTTTTGCATAGATTTTTTCTGTAGCAGATGACAAAACAGACTTAAAATGAGGGGCACTGGCGCTTCAAAGTTTCCAAATAAAAATCTGGTTTCGAAATCTACTGGGTTGTAGTTGTCAGTTGCCACAAACACAGCTCATCCCTTTGATCTAGATTCAGTGGTCGGTTTTGTTATTGTCAAGTTGCAATCAACGCGGTCATTTCAAAAATTACACTAACCTAATGTAAGTTGATAGTTGGCACCGTCAGTGATACAGCAAGGTTATAGAGTATATAACGTCCCTTGTCTGTCCCGTAGTTGGTAGATATATGTTCGACTTGTGGTGTGAGAAAAAAAATTCTTCCCAGAGTCGTTCAAGGTGACAGAACTACGCTTGGAAGCCGGCTTCTAATCTTTCATTTCCGATAAGTGAACAATAACCTATTCTTTGTCCACAAATTTAATCTAAAAGGTGTTACCGACGCAATGAGATGCGGGTGTTCGTGTCGTTGTTCGAAATGGAACTGTCGAATAGCCCATCAAACATTCCTGATGTCTCCACTGCTTCGCTTGAAATATTTCAGACGATAGTTTTGATGATACGTGTTCGAGTTCTTGCACTAATTTATGTCATAGTATTCCAATCAAGGAAACTGCTTCAGCTCCCCAAGACAGTCGAACGATCAACGAACGATCTTTGTCAGTTCAGACTCGGAACCCGAAATTGAAGTATTTGACAAGACCGCGACCTCTGGTGAGTATTAACATTTGCCTGTATGTGTAATTTCCCTATTTTATAACTTTGGTTGTCTAGGCTAGATTTTTACATGGTATTCTTTTCAGTTCAACGAACGATCGTGCGTGTGTGAAATGAGGCGTAAGTTCAGGTTACTGTAAACGCTCGGGGATAAAAATTTTCAACATTTAAGTTTTGCTCTTGTTGATTAGACGAATAATTAATGTATCAATTAGCAAAAGAAAATTTCCAAAAAAAGATTTCCGTGAACAGTTAATAAATACGGTAGCTGAAGGTGTCGAAATACGTTAATTCAGCAGTGTTTTGACATTTTTCGTGTGTACCTTCATTCGGGATCTGGAATCCCGTTTACATCAGCTTTCGAGTAAATTTCGAGCCGGTGGTATTTGATTTTATTTTCAGATATATTTTCAACACCAAATCCATTTATTCCGATCATAACCGGAGATAAATACTCTGTAACATATTTGGGGAACTCATAGTCCGTGTTCCGAAATTCTGAAACCGGTCTTAGTGTTGGTAGGGGCTTCCGAAATTCGGAAACGTCTTGGCGTTGTTAGTGAGTTCCGAAATTCTGAAACGTCTTGGTCTTGGTAGGGGTTTCCGAAATTCGGAAACGTCTTGGCGTTATTAGGGGTTTCCGAAATTCGGAAACGGCTTGGTGTTGGTAAGGGCTTCCGAAATTCGGAAACGTCTTGGTGTTGGTAAGGGCTTCCGAAATTCGGAAACGTCTTGGCGTTATTAGGGGCTTCCGAAATTCGGAAACGTCTTGGTGCAGGTAGGGGCTTCCGAAATTCGAAAACGGCTTGGTGTTGGCAAGGGCTTCCGAAATTCGGAAACGTCTTGGCGTTATTAGGGGCTTCCGAAATTCGGAAACGTCTTGGTGCAGGTAGGGGCTTCCGAAATTCGGAAACGGCTTGGTGTTGGCAAGGGCTTCCGAAATTCGGAAACGTCATGGTGTTATTAGGAGATTCCGAAATTCGGAAACGTCTTGGCGTTGGTAGGGGCTTCCGAAATTCGGAAACGTCTTGATGTTGTTAGTGGGTTCCGAAATTCGGAAACCTCTTGGTGTTGGTAGGGGCTTCCGAAATTCGGAAACCTCTTGGTGTTATATTAGGGGCTTCCGAAATTCGGAAACGTCTTGGCGTTATTACGGGCTTCCGAAATTCGGAAGGGTCAATTGGTTTTTAAGCTGTTCCAAAATTAGGAAAATCTGCATTAAGTGAAACCATTGATTTGTGCTGAGAAAATTTGCGCTTCCGAGTAAAATAAGAATTCCTTCTTCTAAATTTTAGCACGATTTTAAGATTCCGAGTTAATAAATAAAATTCACTCCTGTATAAAGGCGCGATTTTCAAATTCCGTGCAAAATGTAGGTGTACTTTTCTGCCAAATATTTAATGTTTTCCGTTGAAACTTCAAACATTCCTTGGTTCAAATTAATGATTCCGACTGATATAGCAATTTTATTTGTTAAAATAAGCGATTTTTCGCTTGAATCTAAGTAATTGCTCTGAATTTTCCGAAAATGTAATGACACAATTTAGTTTGTAACGCGTTATTTCCGTTGTTGTTTTTTCTTTTATGTTCAGTGCGTTGATGTTAGCTAGAAAACACAACAGGGCTTTCAATACAGTTGTAACAGAGAGAACAAAAACATAATAGAGATCGCAGCGAGGAGTTATGTTTCCGACCGCGATCAGACGTTTAATTAAGACTTAATAAATAAACCATAGCCTGTCGATATTGATTAGTTAATCGTATCAGTGCAAGTAGTCCTGAAAACCATGGCCTGTCCGATATTGTTTAGTTATGCGTATCAGTGGCATCTTCGCAAGCTTTTGCTAGAGCACTTAGTCCTGAAAACGCATCTGAAGTTGACTGGGAGGCTCTTGTATCTGTTTCAGTGCGCTTCGGTTTATCCAGCTTTGGAAGAGGTCTTGGAGGCAAACGGTAATCAATATCTTCCGGGCGTGACGTTTTCAGGTTTTCTTGAATACCTACTGCCAACATGAAATCGTCGTCGGGTGGAAACGGGTTAGACAATTCTGCTTCTCTATGACACACACTGGACATTTCCAATGGGCTTAAGTAGGATGGAACGCTGGCTTGGCTAGAGATATTTGGCCAATGAATCCCTCTATCGTCCCACAGTTTTCTGTAGGGATTTTGAACGGAGGTTTTCCCAGAATAATTTCGCACACCATCACATTTTTTGGCTGAAAGGATCTCCTTTAAATTGGCTCCGGGGGCAGGCAGTTTTCCCTTTAGGATGACTTCAAGCTGTTTGGCATCCTTGTTGAGAAGGAACCAATTTTCAATGCATTGCCCGTCATCTCCGGTTGTTAAAAATCTGCTTGGATCGCTTTCTATAAGATGACGTCGCACCTTGTAGACGTAGCGCGCTTGGATAGATTTGGCGGCTGCTTGCTTTACTTTCATTGCATTTCTCACCGAGTTAATATCTTTCAACACTTCTTGTCGCTGTTTTTCCAGCTCTTTTAATTGTGCCTTTTCTTCTGGATGTTTACTTATGACCCCGCAGTGAGAAAAAGTTTCGCAACACTGATATGGACAGTTCTGTCGATAACAGTTGCTGCAAGTTGGTCCGCCTTTACAGTTGCTCTCCTTGAGGCAATTGCGATAACTTTCCATCCATGTTGTAATCTTCTCTTCTTTGATTTCCAGGCTTCGCAGCTTTTCTTCTTGATTTGCAAGGTACTTTTCTAGAGGTGATTTGAAACAGGAGGTGGAACCGGTGAGCTGCGATGAACCAGAGTCCTGTTTACTCTTGTTTTTCTCAAATTCCAAACTTCGGCGGCTTGCAGCTTTTCCTATCTTGCTTGAACTCGGCATACACGAGGGGCTAACGCTTTGCTGCTCGCCGGCTCTTTTTCTTTGCAAAACGGGAGCTGGTGAATTGGACTGCTCTACCATGACTGTAATACGTTTGAATTCTGCATTTTCAACGGGGACTCCACATCTAAACATTTCTTGCACCGAATTCTCGTCAGAAAGATCGACAAAGGTCTTCTCGTCGTCTAGGTACCTCATTCGTAAGTCTTGGTCATCAATGTTGTTAAAACGGCTTGTTACTTTGCGAATTTTGTCAATTAAGCTTTGTCGTGAAAAATTTATAGTGTCGAATGCGTCTAAAAAACCGCTCCGAATTTGTCCTGATCATATTTAATCTTAAGCTGATAAACAGCGGCCGTGCTGTCAGCTCTATGGCAGACAAAAAGCGCGGTATTAAAGATTTCTTCTTGAAGATAAACACGTTGTGAATGAACATCACGTAATACGAAAAAGTCATGAAGCCACAGAAAAAATGTCCTCACGTGGTACATTTAAACGTACCACGTGATTGCTTTGAAACAAGCTCGCGGCATCAAAAGCGTTACTCTGAAGGCGGCAAAAAATTTCGTTGTGTCGCGGTCTACTGGGAAGAGTAGTATTAAAAGCAGGAAAATTAAACGGGCTAATGAAACTTACCCTCGTTCTCCAAACCACCAGTTTTAGGTGAATCTTCGCCAGTATTTCGATTTCGTTTTTGTTGTGTTCTAAAAATCGCCTCTTCAACCTCGTCTGATGTGAAGCCATCGTCGTACACTTCATTCATGTCTGGTCACAACTGAAGGAAAAAGTTACTCTGCACGTGCAAATACCACGGTATATCTAATTGTCTATTGTTTCCGTATGGTTTGCCGGAAAACAAAGAAGAACAAAGAGATCTATTGAAATGATCATTAGTGGCAATTGTTCAGCAAACCCGCTAGTTGGAAAAGATCACATGCTCAAAAACAAACAACACAAATCAACTATTATCTACGCCCTCAGTAGCCTCCCTCGCAGACGTTCTTAGGGATTCGTCACGCATTCCTCACCCACGAGCTTCTGCTAAACGGAGCCGACAGATACGTTCTGGCAAACTGGCCAATCATAGGCCGTTTACCACTTTTTGTAAAACGGGACTTTGACCTCACATTCATTTCGCGCAAAAACATGGCAGACGTCAGTGAAGGGTTTAAACGGGTGTGCACGAAATTTGGAATTTTAGAGTTGAACAGGCACCAGAGAGAAGCTATCACGCTCGTAGTAGAGGAAAAGACCGATGTCTTCATAAATCTGCCTACAGGATTTGGAAAATCCCTCATCTATGAAGCTTTGCCGCTAGTTTTCAACACAGTGCGTGGAACAACTGGACACATTGTTGTTGTTATTTCGCCCCTTGTGAATCTGATGAAAGATCAAGTAGAAAAGCTGGCAAATATTGGTATTCCTGCTGTAACGCTCAGTGATATTAGTGAAGAGAATATAAAGGCTGTCGAGCGAGGGGCTTTCTCTCTTGTTTACGGAAGCCCAGAAGCTTGGCTGAAGATCGATCGGTGGAGGAAAAATTAATGTTGGCGACTGATTTGTACAGAAAAAAACTTTGTGCGATCGCAGTTGACGAAGCACATGTTATAAAGCAGTGGTAAGTAAAGTCAATAAATGATTCAAAAATGTTTTCAAAGTGTCTCCATGCCCGGCAGCCGGACAGGATTCTCAAAATACTTCGTGTCCGGCAGTCAAAAATTTTGCTAGTTTTAACCTTAAAAAAACTTGTTTCTTTAACCCTAAAGTCTTTTTAACCCTAAAAGACTTAGCTTTTTTCGCACTTTTGACTGCCGGACATAGAGTATTTTGAGAATCCTATCCGGCTGCCGGAGAGATACAGTAAATCTTAGTGTTAAATGTTGATAAGATTTGAAAAATACAAGCTTAGTATTTTCTGAGGAAAGATTTCCGCACAGTCCGTACAAGCATTCAAGATTATTTTAAGCATTATACACGAAACAATGTTCATAAGCATGAGTAACAAATTGAATACATTTTTACATTAAGTCTGGGCTGTACAGAAATCTTGCTGTGAGTGATTATAACAAACCTAAAGTGTCTAATTATCTCTAAATACAATTTTTGTTGCTGTTATTTACCTGTATACTAAGGGTACTTCAAGTACTAGCAACATGGCAGCATTCAGGGAAACATACTCGGAGCTTCATGAGCTGCGATCCCTTGCACCTTATGTCAACATGTTGGCGTTAACTGCCACAGCCACAATGTCAACAAGGGAAACTATAACAGATGTACTTGTGTTGAATACTCCTCGCCTAATATTTGAGAATCCCAGCAAGAACAACATTGCTTACTCTGTGCTCTACATGGACAAGGATAGAGAACTTGAAGAGTATTTTCAATGGCTAGTGGATGAAATGAAAGAGAAGAAAGTGGCTACTACTCGCACAATAATCTATTGCCAGACAATTAAGCAATGTGGTGTTATCTATTCCACCATAAAGGGAATGCTAGGTAGCAGCTTTTATGTAGACAACTCAGGTGATCCAAGAAAGGTTCTTCTTGAAATGCTGCATTCTTGCACCCCTGAAAAGAACAAGGAAGTAGTGCTAGCAGCTTTCCAAAATGATGATTCATCATTGCGAGTGTTAGTTGCAACAATTGCCTTTGGCATGGGTGTGGACTGCAAGGGTGTATACCGGGTTATTCATTTTGGCCAATCCAAAAACATTGAATCATACATCCAAGAAACAGGACGCGCAGGAAGAGATGGGAAACAAAGTGTTGCATATATAATTTACCAAGGACTGTTTTTGAATCATGTGGACAAGGACATGAAAGGTTATGTAAAAACAAAAGGGTGCAGAAGAAAAATACTTCTTGAGAAATTTGATGGGTCATTAAGTTTTCCACAACCAATGCACTTGTGTTGTGATAACTGTGCAGCTGAGTGCAAGTGTAGTTCATTAGACTGTGGACAGCTGATAACCTTTCCTGGGATAAATCGTGAAGGAAAAGAAAATACCCCGAAAAGAAAAAGACAGAGCACGACACAACAAAGGGCCACCCTTCATGAGAAGCTTTGTGTTTATTATAAGGTACTGATACGTGAATTGATAAACACGTTTGAAAGTGGTCAGCTGAAAACCCTTACAAATCCCCAGTTCTTATTGGGATTTTCTGAACTTCAGATTTCCCAAGTTATGGACAATGCAGATAACATTTTTAATGTTGACGATGGCTATTCTTATGTTGAAATATGGAATGTGAGGCATGCACATAAGATTTTAGAATTCTTTAGTCAAGTGTATGGCGATGTATTGGAAATAGAGTACCTATTTGATGATGACCAAATCCATTTGGATTGTGAATATGAACTTCATGACATAAATGAAAAGTGGGATAATATACTGCATGATGATTCATTGTTTGAACTTGCTATTGACAATCTGTCTTTGTCCCAACTTGAAGCAAGTACATGTGCTGATGTCTCTAACAGTTCTGTTAACCAATCAGGAAATTGTGCAGTTCCTGGAGCTGCCATTGAAGTACTTGACAACTTGACATTTGCAGAGTAGGATATTGTTTTTAGTTGTTAACATTAGTTGTTCAGCTTTACTCAACAATGCCCTTTATGCTAATCATAACAAGAATCTATAAATATACCAACTTCAGTGTTACAGTGGATGAGTAAAATTAAGGTGGCTGAACACAGTTTGTGCAGTTGTGAGCATATGCTATTTATTGGGTAGCTGTGTGAGAAAGGTTCCAGCTAAGAACCTCAAACTTCAAATAAAGAAAATAGAGTGATGAAAGATTCTGACGTATGAGTTAAATAAGCACTTGTGGCTTTTGCCATGGCAATATGAATAACTGAAAACAGCCCTAAAAAGTGCTGATGTGCTTTTACTAATATGAAAAATCTAGTCATCAGTTTTTTGATTTTGCACCCAAAGTAAACAATTATTGTCTGAAACTAATTTGACCAAATTTCAACACTTCTTAAAATTCAGAAATTCTTTGTGCAACTTCTATTTCTAAAATGTGTTTAAAATAAAAATTTTGCCAAATTTCATCACATTTCAATGAGTAGATTTTGATAAAGTGTTTATTTTGCACGGTGTTTTGAAACTAATAATCTCCTATTTTGCGAATCTCCACTGACCCTACACAAAACTGTGCTTGGCCACCTTAAGTTCAGTCAGATACCTCATTAAGGACACTTCTATAATATGGACACCCCCCCTAATTCGGACTGCAATCAAAGACCCAGCGATCAATATTTTTGTATATTACTTGAGCACTGGAAGTGCACATCTCTAAAATAGACCCTTTCTTTCCCTTTGGTCTCCATATAAAAGAGGTTCTACCATACAGATTAGTCTGTACAGTAGCTCTGGAAAAATTATATCTAGCCCACAGAAGGGAAGTTTACTTCTTTAGCATGGGAGTGGGTACGTTATAAGCTAAATCTTTAGACAAAAACTAAACTAAATATTTGTGGGGGGGAGGGGGCAAGGAGGTGCAAAAACATAAATCTTTTGTGCTGGAATAAAAGAAATTTTTTGACCTGTTCTACTTAAAAAAAAAAAACAGACAATACAAGGCTGTACTCTACGAAAAATTAAAAGGAGCCCAGTGCTCTGAACCTGTGAAATCCAGGGTGCCCAGATTTGTATTAAAAAACTAAGATTTTCTAGTTGACCAAGAGCAACAGGCAACAGGGGCCACTGGGCTCTGCCAGAGCACAGCCCTGCCATATGTGCAGTGTAAATACATAAAAACTCTTACAAATCTTCAGTAACTGACAAATTTTACATGCCTGAATATTTTTTTTAATAGAAACATTGAACGATGGTAAATTTTACAAAGCAATGCCTTTTTTGACACCTTATAACACCTACTTTATATTGGTAAATGGCCCGTTTTGCTTCCACAACCATGACTTTGAATAATACATGTTTGTGTGATCTAAACATTAAGACTGGTACCTTTCCATGACAAACATAAAGATATTTTACACGTGGGGAAAAAAATGTTGGTACGGAAAACATCAACTGTTTTCTTCAAATGGTCTAACAAAATGTCTGGTTGGACTGAATTTAAAACAGACCTCTCAATTTGACTTCTGCAATTTCCAAAAAATTTGATTAGATGGATAGCACCCAAGGTTAATACTTGTCTCATAACAATTGAACTGCTAATGTAATCATCGTGACTTGTTACCACGAATGATGTTCCTCTTATGTTGGTTGATCCAGCTATATAGTGTAGTCATGTTCAGGTTCTTGAAGGGGTCCCGCTCAAAGTTGGTAAAGTGCTGATACCTTCGATTAGGTGTAAATGTAAACAAATCTGTTTGCGAAGTTCGTTTGATGAGTTCATCCAGATCTCTTTCAGTTGAACTGCTAGTGTGTCGCCCAGAAGTACGTGTATGTTTCACATCCTGATCAACACCACCTAACATTTCTGTGGTCCCATTTTCGGAATGGGAGATTCGTGCAACTGCTTTTTCTGTCACATTTGGTCCTAGATTTTTTATCCCCATTTTATTAAACAAATTGCTGTGTTCCACTTCTAAATCATGTGGGATGTTGTTTCCTTTTCCTCCTCTGTTGTTGACAGATCTGTTACATACAAACCGTTCACGGTCTCGTGGAGATAACAGTGAGTGGACACAAAAGGACTGGTACAGACACTCAAGTGCATATTTGTTGCTGTTATGCCCATCTGCTCTGCAATACAGCAACATATAGTGGTACTGACGCATTAATCTTGCACCATCTCCTTCCTTAACTGCATCTAAGAAATTAAGAAAAAATAACCCATCTGCCAGTAGGGCACAGTTGTAATTGAATATGTCATCACTGCTTTCATCAGTTTTACTTTGACCATTGGAAATCACTGCTTCATTTGAACCATAAGATGTACATACTTCAACTGAAGTGACAGAGTGGGGATTGTGTGATGCTTCATGTTTTCTCCTACTGGCACCATCATACCTGAAAGAGAACCCGCAACCAGGGAATCGGCATGGAAATCGCCCATCTGCTGTTCGGGGTTGTTCATAAGCAGCATCTTGTCTTTGTTGCACAGTCAAGATCTGATCAAGAAGCACATTAACTGATTTGTCATCAAAAACAAACTTGTCAACAATCAGTGCTGCAGCATTATGCAAGTACTGCAGTTTGCCAAGTTTGCTTTGATTGTGTAAAATTTTCAGGTAAAGGAAACAAGCTTGGTTGGCTGCATTTCCCAGTAAAACCAAGTTCTGACATTGCTGCACCAACGAACCTTAATTTGATGACAACTTCCAGGAAGTCTCTGTCTGCACGGTAGGCACTTTGAAGTTCTGCTTTCACGTTACGGCGGTTGATGAGAGTACGATCTGAGTATAAGGGACAGCAGTCACCCTCCGACTTTCCCGAAAAGAAACTTTTGAAAATAAGCTGTAAATAAAATAGAAAGTAAAACAATAAATATGCAAGAATAAATATTGCACTTTTCATATGTGTAGTTCCAAAGATATCCGTACCCCCACAGACAGGATTTGTTTTATGAACACCCCAGTTTTCCGAAATATGCCCTCAACTGTTGTGCCCCGCCCCATTGGAATTTGCACATCCTCTGAAAATATTTCCGGCTTTCGCTTTCTTTCACTAATGAAACTAAAAAGTGCATAATTTCCATTTCTTTGTGTGTTAAATAATTGATGTTAAATTGCTATGAACAGCAAGAGGGTCCTGATGGGATAGAATGGGAATCGGGGTTTGCCTGTTTTTGCACTGGGAAAAAGGGATTTTGGTCGCTGGGACTGGGATTTGTATCAGAAAAAAAAAAGCCAAAATGGGAATGGGATTAGTGTTTAGTTAGCATATCAGTAGGATCGGGACACTGGGAAGTGGGATTTGGAAGGAATATTTAATTGGCTTTGCAACAATAAAGACAGCAAGTACATAGGATTCCAACAATTATCATGTGAATGACAGGGCTTATCCCTGGGGAGGAGGGGGGCGTTACTCCCCTATAAAATGACAGGGTGCTCATTGTACCTCTTCGGATGATAAATTTGTGGACTGGTATCGCTTAGCATGCAAAAATCTAAAATGACCACTCTTAGGGTTGCATTAGTACCTTTTAGATGTAAATGAGGTGGAAATGTATTTGTTACAAACCTAAATTTTACTTCTCATCATCTTAAACCCTTAAAACAGTTATCCAGGGGTCGGTTTACATTGCAGTGCCAATTATGTGTCATTTGTTGTAGTTGTTGGGGGGATTCACCTTTTAAGAGTGGAATTAAATTTGGGCCACACCCAAAAACAAGGGTTTAGTACCTTTTAGGGGTGTTTTCAAAAATTTCCGACGAGCCTCTCCGTCATTTTTTTTTCAGGGAGTATCTCCTCCCACAGGGGCTAAAACATAGCACCCTTACAAACAAATTATATGCATGATGGTGGGGCACTTATAATCTAAAATGGTCACAGACAAAATTTTCACTCCTGCATGCCAATCCCCAATTTGGAAGTTCATTCCATCCAAGCGATCTTCGGGGGTGTTGCCATTGGCGACTGAGGCAACGACATTTACTGCACGTTCTACCGTCAATTGATCTCCACAACAGATTTGAGGGTCCACTGATGCATGGCCATCACTAGGGAGGTAGGTGTAAAACTGCTGCAGGATTGCCAGCATATCCTCATTTACATTTTCATTTTTAAATATTATTCCAAGTGGAACCTTGCAAAGGGAAAGTTCAGACTTTAATACAAAAGTGTGGAATGGAAGTTTTATGAGCCAGTAATGAGAAAGCACATAATTTTTACACTTACTGTATTTATCGGCTATAAGTCGAGTGATTTTTACACTAGTTTAGCCAAACTTAATTAAAATCTGACTTGCAGAGAGGTACTACCTCATACCCTTGGTACCAGTACAAGGTAGGGATTTCATGAGTCTCCAATAAGTGCTTCATGTCTCAAATGTATAGACAGTGGGTGCAGTGTTCTACAGTGTAGGTATGGGAATTGGGTACTATTTTCCAACAAACTAATAAAGAGAGTACATGTTTTGTGATGTACAAAATTCATTGCTCTGCAGAAACTTTTGTTTCAAAATATTAATTTAAATCAATAAATTTTAGGAATCACTTTTAAGATGTTTCAATATAGGAATCAAAACCTTACTTACCTTCGTGGATTTCTCTGACATTTCTTTGCTGTATTTATGAGGGATATGCTGAATACAAACATCCTTCAGTGGTTCAAAGGCCTCAAAGTATTGGACAAGTACCCTTGATACCAGAACAATGTAATTGAACCTTTGTCGTTGATGATCAGTTGCACTTGGAAGGAAGCTGCTATTGGAGACTGTTGCCAAGTCACACTGAGGGCCATCATTAGGCAGGTTATTTCCAGACACCCGATTAATGAACATTTTGTGGTTGACCCAGTGTGCATCACGATTTTGCTTTGACATTGTCATTATCTTTCTGCTAATCTCCATGTCAATGTTGTCAAAGGCAATGGTGAATCCTGGGTGGGTGCTCATCTGGTGCTGCTTTACTCGCTGAGAAGCTAGAATGGAAGTTTCAGCTGCTGGGCATCCATCAATACATACATCAGAACACTTGTGAGTCACACTATCTGCCACCTCTTTCAGCTGTTTAAGCATGACATTTTCTTGCGTGATTCTCTCTTTGACTACTTTCAAGAGGCTGTCAGGATTTTCACCCAAGACATCAAGCTTATTCAAGGCACAGGCATTGGTACATGTCACTTTCAGCTTCGACAATCTATTCAGTGTGCCCTTCAAGAAATCAATAATGTATTACACTTACAACATTTACTCTAAAGTGAACAGTGTAATTAAGCTCTCATCAGGGACAGCCTCAGGATATAAAAAAAGGTGTCTGCAGTACTGGAACTGGCTTTCTTATAAGTTCTCATAAGCATCCACTAGAAGGCAAAGGGATGAGTGTCTGTTTATGAAAACTTGCTGATGCTGTACTTGGGAACACATCCAGTCACATTCATCATGAGCATGCAGGTTGTTTTACTGCAATGGAACTGGGTGTGTTTGACAAGACAATAAAATAATGGACCTTACGCTTACACGACAAATCCAAACCACTTTCAATAGACCTGGACCAGGTACTGGAACAGGGAAAATTAATGCAATGAGTCCAGGCCTGGAGAATATACAATTTCTATCAGAAATAGAAGAAATGTGTATGAAAATAAGGAAAACAGTAATTTGAAGCTAGTTGACAGGATTGGGAACTTAATACAATTAACATGTTATATGTAATTGTCAAACTCAATGGCATCATCATTAATTTAAAACTGGGTACATTTTAATTAACATTTTACAGGTTGGCCCCTGACAAAGAATAATTATATTGTTAATACAAATAAACAAACAGCATCTTAAATATACTTTCCAAACTAAACTGTGGGGAAGGGAGGAGGAGAGCTACGGATCCATGTGTGCGACTGAATTTTAAACTACACTGTAGTAAGTGATCTAACAACATACAGAGGATTTGATTGCTTGATAAACCGAGAGACAACTCGGTGCTAGCTCATTTTGCAAAATCATACATCATCAAAATAACAAAACACACCTCAATAGATCCAGTTTTTACAAGGACTCCCAGGACACTTGCGGTGGCATTCATGACTGGATTTCTCTGTTTGAGTAAAACAGATCCAGCTACTGCTGCACTGGGAAACCACTTCACATCCTCCTTAGCTAAACCGGAACAACAACACGTCATCAGGAAAGCGTAGAAAAGCGGAGCTCTTTCTCTCCACTCCTCACAAAGTGCTTTAAATGAAAACACTTTCAAATCGCTTTGTTTGCATTTTCGCAACAACGATGGATTATTTCGCGAGCACAGGCCACTGACTTCGGCATTTACTTTTTTCAGCAAAATTTCGGCGACATGTTTGGTCAACGCTTGGCATTTGACGACGGCCTTTGCAAGTCTTTTCGGCGGTCCAAAGGCAAGGGCTTTCCCAATGGCCTCGTAGTCTTCTGGAAGAACTTTCTCCACTATTTTACTTGGGTAGTTGATGGTCAATTTAACCGTCGTCATTGTGCTCGTAACGTCTCTTGATTTTACCTTTGCTGCAGGAGTCGAGGTTAACGGAGGAACAAAAAAACTTAAAACAGGTACTGATCCTCCTGGCTTCTGGCCATAGGTAGTATCAATGGAAGAGTAAGAAGTGCAAGTGGTAGGTGTTTTTGCGGCGCTGTTTATACCAGTTGCAGCGCTTGTTTCAATCTGAGATCCCGATTGAGGTACAGCTGGAGCGGGAAGGATGGGAGTCAGTAAATTGAAGCTCAGTGACTTTGCAGCACTTTTAACACCACTGTCAGCACTATTTTCCACCAAAAAGTTCGGTGTTGATCTCGATGGTGATGCATATGCCGCGACATGCTCTGATGTCGAGTCTCTCCTTAATCGCTTGCTTCTCAAGCCTACTTTCTCAAAGGCTTTTCTAAGTTCGTCTCTAATCATTTGGAGGTTTTCCGTATATTTTTCAAACTGTTTGAGTCGCCTCAGGCAGATGGCAGTGCAAATAAATAACTCACATGAAGAATAAACAGCTGCATCGATGTCAAGAGCACGTTTGATCAGCCCTGCAATATCCACCGCACTTTTTCCGAACACACGAACTCTGTCCTTCCCCAAATTGCA
Source organism: Pachyseris speciosa (assembly GCA_016490735.1). Lineage (NCBI taxonomy): Eukaryota > Metazoa > Cnidaria > Anthozoa > Scleractinia > Pachyseridae > Pachyseris > Pachyseris speciosa. The sequence goes on from JAEMWC010000877.1 coordinate 298,349, forward strand.
GCCGCAGAGAAAACAGAAAAAGTCGCTTCGCACAAGCTTCTTTGGGGTTTCATCCATTCATAGACAAGGATTAAGAATATGGAATCACTTATTTTACGAATAAATATTTCAAATACCGTAAACTAATATTCCCACGTGCGATTAGCAAGTATGAATAACATTTCGCGGAAAAAAAATTAGCATTTGCAGTTCCCGTTCTATCGCAGCTCGTGATTGGCTGATTGTGACACAATGACTTAACGCTCATTGGCTCTTTCAAACAAACCAGAACGTATCTGTCGGCTCCGTTTAGCAGACGCTCGTGGGTGAGGAATGCGTGACGAATCCCTAAGAACGTCTGCGAGGGAGGCTACGCCCTCAGCTGACTGCAATATTTCACATATTGCTGCCGGCCTCAGGAACTATCTAATTCATATTCCTTTGAAATGTTCTAAGAGAAGGCCAGTGACCGATAAGTGGTCTTCTTTGGGATCCTCAAACGGCTCCGACAATCTTTATTCTACGGTTTTTGTTCGGAATTGTATTTCGTCTTGGCGGCATGCTGCATTCACTCATGCAAAACAGTTTGTGTGCCAGTACTGACTTTCAAAAAATGTAAACGACAGTGTTATGGATGTTAATGTTTTTTTCTGAAGACATAATAGACTTAACGATAAAGAAAATGACGTCCCAATGATGTTATTGAAAGTGCATGAGCATGACATTTGCTCAAATAAACCAACGGATGATTAAAATGAGAGTTTATTCGTGAAAATGTTTTTCCGAAGATGTTTTTGAATTCCCGTAAATTAAAATAAATTTATATTTCTGAACTTTCGTTTGTTTCTGTTTTAGGGAGTAAGAGTGTCTTTGGTGAGGTGGCGCGGCTGGGGAAGTGAGTTTAATTACCCCATGGGAACCGGAGGAAAACTGCTTTGTTATCAATTGCAATGTGTTGAAGAATGAAACAAGTATCCTGATCAGTCTTGCGGAATATCCCCTGATTTTAGCCAACTCGGCCTACAGCCTCAGGCGATATTCCTCACGATTTCGCAGGATAATTGAGTGCACCATGGCCATGTTTGAACAGTGTTACAATGTGTTGGATGGTACTGAAAAATTGCCAACTCAACCTTCAGTGCCTTTAAGTTAAACTACATTCCGGCATAGTATTAAAATTTCTAAGAGCCACTTTTGATGTAAACTTAGATTATCATCACTGCGACTTCACCGCTGATCATACTTCAGTATATCCAACAAACGCATGTGGAATAACAGGGGCACCCAACGATAGGTTTTGGTAGATATCTGATCGTTGGAGGATAATTTGCAGTCGAAATTTTGAAAACGGAAACGTGGCCTAAAAGATTCGCAATGAGGAAATCATAGCGTCTGAGGATTTAGGAAAGGTCGTATTTCCTGTTTTTGACAGTCAAAAACGTCAGCTAGCATTTTCGGAAAGAAAATAGTTTTTTAGAAAGTTCGTGGAAAGTTAATTTCAGCTAACGTAAAATTAAAAGCAAGTGACACACACGGACATCAACCCACGGCTTGGCCAGTACCTTATGCATGCGCACAGCTATATTACTGTCACCCGGGCAGCAGCAGCCATGGACAGCTGTTAAGTTTCGTCCTTGTTAAGAATTATCAGCATGGCATAGCCGTCGAGCAACGCTGGACTAGGAGTTACACAGCCTAGCATTTTCTCAAAGGAAGATTTTTTTTCCCTAACGTTTGTCGGGAAATTAAAATTTCAGCTAAGGAATCCGAACAGATCAAATTCTTCTAGCTAATGAAAACATCACTTTAAAAAGACTTCAGACACCATAAGGTATACTTAAAAATGCATTTCTACAGCTTTTGGTTGGTTTGGCTCGTTGGGTGCCCCTGGAATAATTCTTTTATTTGAAAGCAACCAAGGAATTGCTTTGCTAGATATTGCTGATTTCATATTGCAAGGAAAGACAGGCCAGAGACGAAGGGATTTGATGGCCGTTTTGTCAGGCATGATGTAACGGATGATGCTCATTGCCGTTAAGCCAGTCAAAAACTCCGACATTGGAATTGCATCCAGCAATAACTGTCATACTAGAAAACTATTAGACTGGACTGAAAGCGTCTTGGCGCCCAGTGAAATAAACGCTAATCTTGAACATGTTAAAACCAGTCTGGGCAACTGTTGCATAAAGGCCTAGGGGCGTGAATTGAATAGCAAGGGATACTTGCACTAACATATAATTTGTAATGCCGCCGTCCGAAGAAAGGAAATCCAAAGCGGTCTGTTTTGATCTCCAGACAGTGGCCACCGTAGTAATATGGCGAGTCGCTGAGATGAAATTCTCCATCACCTTGCTCCAGGCCGTAAGGATACATGTTATCTGAAGGTTCTTCGAATGAAAAAGAAACATTTTTAGTTTTCTCCAAAAGTACATTGAGTCTTTGAACTGGAGGAAGGAAATCTTTAATATTTCAAAGTTTTCTTTTTCAGCCATGGTAGATTAAAAATAATGGCCAAATTTCCTTTACAGTGGTTATGTTGTGGTTCAATTTTTCTCCTTGGTTCAATTTTTATTTTCCTTTGTTTTGTACTCATTATTATACATTACCATAAACAAGAACAAAGGAAAATAAAAATGTAACCAAGGATAAAATTGAACTACAACAGTTATTCCTGTACTCGCATTGTTCATAACAAATTTCGGCTGCGGATTGGCGAACGGTGGGAATGAGAACTTACTTGAAACGTGATTGAGCTGATGTATTTTTATGTATTCAGAATTGCATTTATGTATCCCTTTCCTGAACTAAGAAGCACAGAATTTCATGGGTAAAAGTTAAGAAAGATTTGGTAGGTGGCTTAGTGGCTGTATGATTTATTTCATATATCATTCACACTCATTTCTTTCACGGGAACATATGAACCCACAATTGGCCTGCTCCCAACGTCAGTGGCTTCGTAGCTCAGTTGGTAAGAGCATCGCATCGGTATCGCGAGGTCACGGGTTCAAACCCCGTTGAAGTCCTGAATTTTTTTTTTCAGGCTTCTTTTCGCAATTGTATAAATTGCGTCCACAACTACGGGGATCATTCTTCATTTAATTTCATTTCCGCAGTTCATGTACGATTTATTTCATATATCATTCATACTCATTTCTTTCACGGGAACATATGAACCCACAATTGGCCTGCTCCCAACGACAGTGGCTTCATAGCTCAGTTGGTTAGAGCATCGCACCGATATCGCGAGGTCCAGGTTCAAACCCTGTAAAGTCCTGAATTTTTTTCAGGCGTCTTTTCGCAATTGCATGAATTGCGTACACAACTCAGGGCCTGACAACTGCGAGGATCATTCTTCATTTAAAAGAAGATTTATTTAAAAAATGAAAGGTTTTATGCACCAATTGGCAATGAAGCTGTGTTGGCTTCCGGTCAGGTGATTGTAATGTATCAGTCAATTGCAAAAGTGCCCGTCCCCCTCCCCCGCCCCGGGCAAACACCCGCGGGGCACTTGAATTTTTTGAGAAATTTTGATCAAATGCCCCGCTGTGTTTCCAGTTTTGACGGTCAAATGCCCCACTGTCAGGGCCTCAAAAAGGGCAAATCAAGTATAAATCTATAGCAAATCACTCGTTGCATGAAGCATTTTGGCACGCTCCTCGCTCATAATTAATATTTTACTCTAAAATCGCTTACCTTTTTCAAACCAAATCCGAAAAATTGTGCGCCAAAACTCTTTTCCGATCTCTTTTGTCGGCACTCCAAACTTTGAATAAAGGCATATCAACTGTATATTTAGCAAACAATGCAAAACCTTCGCTGAATCTTGAAGTAAAGGGAGCGAAGCGGCTCCCATGGTGAATGAATGAATATTTGCGCGCGAAAGACGCGCGAAACCTTCGCGAAACCCTTTAGCTGGCGACCGCCGACCAATGTTTAGCCGAAAGTCAAATGCACCACCGTGCGGGACAAATTTCGGATCAAATATCCGGGGTATGCCCGGGGGGAGAGGGGGGTTGGCGCTTTTGGAATTGACTGATACATAATCTGATCAGCTTTCACGCATCCACTGCGGTATATAACAAGCGCTGATGAGAGGCGACAGATGTTAGTCAGATAAGATCTGTTTGGTCGGAGTCCCCACTAAAAGAAAGTCAAGATTCCCTCCCTCCATTCGCTCTCTCTCGGGTTATACATTTTTTTTCGGTGTTTGGGCATACCCTCAACTATGCGTTACTCGATTAACAAAATTGTTTGTGCTGAATAAACAGCCATCAGTGTGGCCAAAGTATGCCAGAATGTGTCACGTACTTTCTCTTCCCAAGATAATGCAAGCGAGATATAGCAGTGTGGACCATCTTATAGGGGCATAAATAATAGAGATGAAAGGGCTAATGCTACACAAAGAAAATGCTAAAAAAGCGAATTTCAATCAATGTTCCTCTTTGTATAAATAACAAAGAAACTCATATGGCATTTATTGAGCTTAATAGCAACTCACTTTCTGTGGTAGGTGGCTCAGTGGTTGTAGCTGAAAAAGTAAGAGAAGTTAGTTATTAATAACAGAGCATGTCCAAAACTGGGTCCGACTATAGTACGTGAGTCTCACATTCTACCTCCCACGAACTGAACATTGAACTCTTGCAGTTTTTCTCTGAGAATGTCGTCTCGTAAAGAATGTGAGTCTTATTCTCGATTTAACTCTGAATACAGTCTAGAAATAGCTCAACGAAGTTCAGTTGTCGTACGTATATATGGCCTACACATTTGGTGCTGAGACCCGGGAAATCAGAAACCTGGACTTAAAATCGCTTCCAAGAGGTCTGATAAATTATACAGGTTGTTGTGAAAGGGCGAATGTGAAGACTCGTGGGAACCATGGCTGGGAAGAAGAAACTGAAGAATCTGTTAAAGTTTCGCGACAGCCATCGAAATTTTGCGGGGAAAAAATAAATCGATGGAGGGAATCCCACCGAAGTGAAAAGGCTGAAAATTCTTCGTCTCTCTTCACACCAAGTATTCGGAGCTTCAGGTTCTGGATCGTAACATAGTGGAGCTTCTAGAGGATGAGTCAAGGATCGATACCGATGCTTCTGAGACCTGTAATCTAAAAAGTGCTATACAGGAGTGTATAGTGGTTTAGAATTCTGCATTGGCAGCGCAAGAGTCACAAGGAGAGAATTAACAATCGCCCTCATTCTCGCAGCAATCCATTTTTCCGGACGGCGCGGGAATTTAACAAAATTGCATATCAAAGGTTACACGCACGCAAAGCTACGTAAGCTTGAGCTGAGGAAATTTCATGGACACCCCATCGGGGGTATCTCTTTTGGGAATCTTTCGAGTCAGCAGTACACAAGAATCCAAACCTGTCCGGAGTGGATAAAATCAACTATTTAAAGTCTCTCCTAAGAGGCACTACCCAAAGTGTCGTCGCTGGTCTTGCCCTGACGAGCGCTAACTACGAGAAGGCCGTAGAATTGCTCAAACAAAGATTCGGAAGCTGACAGATTATGATCTCCAGCCACATGGAGTGGCTGACGAAAATTCCCAAGGTGACATCGATAAGTGAAGCCCAAGCTACTTCGAAGGTTGTACGTTACAGTGGAGTCGCATTTTCGGGGATTATGAAGTATGGAAATTTCTTCAGATATGTATGGTTGTTTCTTAACTCCGATTATAATGCAGCAATTACCAGAGGAATTCAGAATCGCCATTTCACGGCACTTGCAATCGGAGACGCGGGATTAAGACTTTTTGCGTCAATTTCACAAGGAAATGCAAACTAAGGATCTCAAGCCCTCAAGCTCGTGTCAAAGAAGTGAGTCACCCTTTTACACTTCCTCTTTGTACTCTCACAGTGCTAGGAACAAGCCGTTCTCGCGTGTGTGGTGTTCGTTTTGCAATCAACAAGGCCATCGTAGCTCTAAATGTAATGTTGTCACAAGTGCTGAGTCTAGAAAGCACGTTCTTAGCAGGAAGGGCAGATGCTATCTTTGTCTCAAACCTGGTTATCTGTCACGCAGCCGTAAAAGCACTGTGAAATGTTTCAAATGCCAAGGAGCCCATCATGTAGCTATTTGTGATAGTTATGAACAAACTCTGAGAGGACAAGAACAAGTTGAGAATGTTACCAGTATGTATGTGGATCAGTCGAGAGGGTCCGTGTTGTTGTAGACTGCAACTGCTGAAGTTGTACGTCCAGAAAATGACAGTCCCCCCTCCCCCCGACTTAACAATTTACCGAGCTTACTCTCCTCCGTGATCTTCCTCTGGGTGACCGGGCTGGTGGAGGAGATGCAACAGTCAGTATTCTCATTGGTGCTGACTACTATTGGTCCTTGGTTGAAGGTACCATCATAAGGGGTGCACCATGGGAACCTGTTGCCCTAGCTACGAAACTAGGATTTGCCCTTTCTGGGCCCACTATGGTCATAACTGAAAATGGCCATGCTAACATTGTGAATCTCACAGCGACTCATGTTCTGAAAGTAGAATAAAGTATTGTCAATCATGATGAGATTGCATCTGAACTGAGAAAATTCTGGGAATATAAATCTCTTGGAATCCAAGATAACAGTGTGATTCTTTATGACACGTCTGTTAGTGAAGTTGAATTTGTGGAAGACATCAAGTGCAGCTACCCTTTAAGGAGGATCACGAACTAATCTTCCGGGTAACTTTGTGTTATGCAAATCGAGCTCGAGGATGGTGTCACTTTTGAAGCGTCTGAGTCTCAAGCCTGATGTGTCACGGCACTACAATGACGTCACACAAAAGCAGCCGAAACAAGGAATTATTGACTCAGTGGAAAAAGGAACTAACAGTGCTGTGGGTAAGGTGCATTAAATCCCTCATCATGAAGTGATTCGTGTTGACATGGAAGTCTCAAAGTTGCGCGTAGTTTATGACGCCAGTGATAGGGCAGCGAGAACCACACCTAACCTTAATGACTGTCTTTATGCTGGTCCACCGCTGTCTCCCCTTATTTACGACTTCTTGTTAAGGTTCCGTGTTCATAGGTGGCCATCCCAGGAGACATTGAGAAAGCCTTTCTGAATGTTTCAGTTGACCCAAGAGATCGTGACTATTTTCGCTTCCTTTGGGTTGATGACATCACCAGCAAACACCCGAAGTTTCGTTTACCGATTTGCAAGAGTTGCTTTTGACGTTTCTTCAAGCCCCTTCTTGTTAAATGCAACCATTCGTCATCACCTAACCTCCACTGACATTCCCAAATCATTTGCGGAGGGTGTGCTGAAAAACTTATACGTGGATGACTTTGTAGGCGGAGAAGATTCCCATGATCTAGTTTTGGAGATGTACAACAACCCTGCATTCGCTCTTAGAAATATGTCAAATATGGTGTTCGAACTGGAAAATGGACCAAGAGAAAGGAAACACCGAAGCCGTGGAAAGGAGCTTGCAGCAACTAAGTGGTATAGCTTTGAACTTAACAGCGATGGAAGTGGGTTTTCTTGTATAACGAGTGCGAATCACTATTGAATTGCTATTTTGATAATACTAATGCGACTGCTGAATTGCGTTATTATTATGATAATCTTGTGTTGCCTGACTTATAAGAAATAAAACAGTCTATTGTTACTTTATTTCTGTTTCTACGTCATTTGTTTGTTTGTTTTTGTATACCCACTATCATGAGATAAAGCGGGAAGCTGATTTAATACCGAAATACTGATTTTGAAAACTGAAACCCTTTCCAGTTTTTTCTTAATAATTATTGGTCCACTACTGAAGAAACATTTTAATGTTTCTTAATTGTAACTTTTGTTTTGGTTTGTTTTTCCATTTTATTACATGATCTTTCTTTTCCAAAATTAAAAGTCAGGTTTTAGATCAGAGTGACTCTAAGCATAACGTGACCCAGCTTTATCAATGAAAAATATTAGTTTAACTAATTTGAGCTTCAAAATAGAATAAAAAAGGTTTTAGTGAAGACTATAGATCTGTTGTTTTTCCCTCATGTTTTGCCTTTCAGTGATTTGGGTGAGACTTCTGCTACAAAGATCTGCCAAAATCAACTAATATTACACTAAAATTCAGACTCTGAATGTTGGAGTGGAACCATTAATATTTAGCTGGTAACCAGTTTTAACCTTGCTACAGAAACTACCAAAGGATCTTTATGTGTAGGACAGACAGCAGTCATCTCGTGTCTCAAAACATGTCCTTTGAGGTATAAATAGTACTTGCTTGCCAAGAACTTTTCCCTAGTGGTATTATATCCCTAGAGTCTTTGGTCAGATTCTCTTTGAAGCCCCATAAGCTTTGGATTTTATGTTTGTGTGGCAGGGGCTTCCTCTTTGGTGACATATTTCTCTTGCTGTTCAAACATAAAATTTGTATCTTTGAGGCCTACGGTGTGTTCAGTTTACCTGCTCCAACAATACTACTGAGAAACTGGATGAAGTCGGGTCTAGATGTTTTTGGGGAACTAGATGTGGAGGTGGTATTTGACATACTGAAGATAATTCCACACAGACATTCTTTTCGTGTACTTCTGGAGTTGACACAATGTCCATTGACCATACTTACATATTTAGTTTCCACATAAAAGAAGTAACAAAGTACATGAGCAGCTTGAAGTAAAGGAGGAAATGTTGATAAATCTTAAGGAAAAGGTTGGGCAGCTGCAAGAAAAAAAATGATGGGTATTGAGTTCTACACAGGCCTTCCGAATTACAAGCCACTACCGGCATTTCATAATTACTTCTAACTACGGTCAAAAAAATGTACCCGAATCCAGACCATATCACGAAGAATGGAAACAGAAGCCAGGCCCCAAAAGGCAATTACGTTCTTAACTGAACTGTTTATTTTCGTTGTTAGGTTAAGACACGCAGGAGCCCATTACCGTTAGCTCCTCGTTAAGAGTAGGTTTTTTCTTAGAGATCTAGCGGCTGACAGATTTTGCATTTCTGTTGCAAACGTTAAGATATTCTATACATAGATTAATTCTTTTTTCTCATAACATCTTCTCCAACATCTTTGAACATTTTATTTTTCTGAAAACAGAACAGCCGTCTCTTCCATCTCGACGCTTGATCAAATTGCATCAAGGTGCTCTTACAGAGGTCTTCGATGGAGAGTTTAAAGAAGTGTAAACAGACCCAATTCCATCGCTATTATGTTCAAAACTATACCACTTAGCTGCTGCAAACTCCTTTCCACGGCTTCGGTGTTTCCTTCGTTTACACTTTTTTCCTTTCTCTTTGTCCATTTTCCAGGATTTGTTCGACTTTCAGCGCAGTTCGAACACAATATTTATGAGAGCGAAAGGACAGAAGGAAAGCGAATACAGAGTTAGCCTCGCCCTGGTGTAGAACCAAAATAGAGTGGTGGAGATTCGTCGACTCGTGAAGCCAACTCAGTGGGATTACTGCACCGAAGATTCTAGTCCAGCTGATAACTGTTCTCGCGGTTCATTGGCTTCTAAGCTGGTGACCTGGCCAATCACTTGTGGTGGAATGGCCCTGAGTTCCTTATGAAGAATAAAGACGTCCGGCAAAATCTTCAGAGAACAGAGAACTTCGGATTAAGGAAGGGAAGATATCTGTTCTCAAAGACAAGAAGTATAATTTGACCAAGTCATGGTCTCGTTATCACTCTTTACAGATGACAAGGGAATTCTGAGGTGTGGAGGCCGCTCGGTTTCCGATATTTCTGCCAAGATTGTCTCACTTCACAGACTTGGTCATCAGCTAGTGAATGTCATCACAAGGTTCTACCCAGTGGCGTTAGACGTAGCTAAGGTCCTGCTTCTGTGTACAAAGGGGAGGCGAGCTGTGAAGACTGTAATAAGAAGATATTCTGTTTGTAAGAAGATAGAAGGTAGAAACTACGAAGTTCCTCCTTCTCCTCCTCTGCCTGATTTCGGGTTAAGCGATGAGTTTGCATTCACGCGCGCTGGAGTGGATTTATCTGGTCCCATGTTTGTCAGGGATTTATTTTTAAGAAAGGAGAGATAACCAAGTGTACATAGCCTTGTTCACATGCGCAACAAGCCGAGCTGTTCACCTAGAACTTGTGCCAAGTCTAAATGTAGAAAGTTTTATCAGAGCCCTTACACGATTTAAGGGAACAAGGGGAACCCTAACCTTGATTGTCAGTGACAATGAAGAGCCCTTACTCGATTAAGAGAAGAAGAGGAACCTTAATCTTGATTGTCAGTGACAATGGAAAGTGTAGGCTTATTGTCAGCGTGAGGGCACGAAATGGAGGTTCAATGTTGAAGCAGCCCCTTTGTGGGGTGGTTTTTCTGAACTGCTGATAAAATATGTCAAGTTAAGTTTTAAGAAGTGTCTACGCAATGCTATATTGCACTATGACGAACTATCTGCTTCCCTGGTCTTGAATTCGCGTCCACTGACCTACATCTACAATGAAATTGATGAGCCACTGACGCCTTCTCATCTGGTGGTCGGCCGTAAAATTCTGTCAATTCCATCGAAGAGCTATTCCAACGAAGTTGCGCAAACAAAGGCAACACTCACAAAAAGAGCAAGGTTCTTGAAGCTCATCCTAGATCATTTCTGGAACCACTGGAGATCAGAGTATCTGACACAACTTAGCTGTAGAGAAGAGGGCAGGGTGGCCGAGCGGTTAGAGCGGTGGACTTGCAATGCGGAGGCCCCTGGTTCAAGTCCCGCTCTTGTTCAGCCAAACTTGTAAATAGCCAACTGATCTGCTTCCTGCCATTTGGGATTTTTAACCTGTTTTGTTTATTTAAATTATTTGTTTCATGTATTTCAGTGCTCGGCCACTGTGCTAACGGTAATTTAATTTTTTTATTTTATTTAGAAAAACATCGCTTTGCTAAGAGAGTAAACTCACTGCATAAGGTTCTGGTGGGAGATGTTGTTTGCATACATGAGAACAAGGTCCCAAGACAGCTGTACCGCCTTGGAAAGGTTCAGCGTTTACTTCCTGGTCGAGATAGTGAAGTTCGATGTGCAGTAGTGAGAGTGAAGTCTGGCAATTCGCCTACTTCAGAATGGAGACGCCCAGAGCAGAGGCTTTACCCCTTTGAAGTGAAGCTAGACACCAAACCTGTCATCCCTGTGCCTCAGAGGGCAAAGGTTGTTCCTATTAGAGTCGTGAGGGATAAAGAGATCCCTGTTATCGCAGTTAACTCTAACTAAGACAGATTTTGCAAGTCAACTGTACTTTTGTGATTAGTTTTTTGTGTCAAAAACTTTGAACTTTGATTGATGACATCAATCAAAGGGGAGGAGTTTGTCGTAAACTGGGTCCGACTATATCACGTGAGTTATCGCATTCTAACACCGACGAACTGAACATTGAACTCTTGTAGTTTTTCTAATGTCGTCTCGTAAAGAATTATTTAACTTTGAATACAGTCTACAAACACCTCAACGAAATTTTCCTGCGTATATATGGTTGACACAGCCAGAGAAACCTGAAAACGTTGGATTAAATTGGCTTGTTGGTGCTCAAACCTAAATTCAAGATACCAAAAAGTTATTTCGATGAAAACCAAAGCGCAGGTGCCGAGAGTTGTAAAGATGGTTCTCGACTTACCTGTAGAGAATGAGAAACTTGGACATATGCAGTCAAAAATCCACGCACTCTTTAGGGACGCTTAAAAATAAATTCACGAGATGAAAGGCATTACAATGAAAAACACAAAAACAGTGGATTTTTTCAAGTGAATGTTCAGGCAGCTGAATATAGAAAGTTAAGAAAATTTCTGAACAGACTGAATTGAATAAAACATTTTCAAGGGTGAAAGTGACAAAAAATATTAAAACGAAGGGTTTCCTGTTACAAAGACGATCCTAAAAAAGAGCCAATTTTAAGTACTGTTCGGCTTTGTATAAACGTCCAAGACAAAAAACAGTGATTCATTGATTGAAGTGGAGAAGAACTCCGTTTTCCTTGTTGTGAGGCTGGGTAGTCGTAGCTGTAAAATTTAGGAGAAGAAATTTATTACAAAGAAAAACGCAAAAAGATTGTGTCTAAAATTGTTCAGCTTTGTGTAACATAATATTAACAATAACAGCAACAACAACAACGACAATGATGATAGTAATAATAATAATAATAATAATAATAATAATAATAATAATATTTTTATAACATAATCACCAAAAAATACCAGGTGAGCTTTTGCGCGAAAACATAACAACTTCACACTTGAAAATAACAACGCTTTCCAAACTATTTTCAGTTTTTTTCCAAAATAAAGGATAATAGTATTTTGACCTTTATAGCCGTTATTTCTCCGCTAGAAACTATAAATTCCATGGGAGAAATCGTAGGGCTCTTTTTATGTTGAGAAAATAGGCCGTTATTTCACGCTTCTGGTGGAATGACATGAACAAACGTATATTTGTTTATTCTTATTTTTGAGGACCACAATTTTTTAACACTTTCTTGTAATTGCAAGTTCTTAAAACTGGTGGACATAAAAAATATAGTTTTAATTCATTTAACCATTTCTATGTTTTGCGGATAGCCAAATTTGTTCTTCAGAATTCAACATAACCTGCATGTACATTGCTCTTTTTATCCGAGAAGCAGAGGTCTGAATTTCCGATCCTCGATTTTAATTTGACTCCGCTGAAATCATGAAAAATATAGATCTCTTGTTATCTTTGAATTCAAAAGCAAGGATCCTAATTTGCACCCTTGCTTTTCACTCCGCAGGAATTGTGGCAAAATTCTTGTTATCTCTGTTCAAAAAGCAAGGGTCCAAATTTCGGACCCCTGCTTTTTACTCCGCTGTTAAAAGCGGAAGAGTCTTTATTTTGGACCCTTTCTTCCTACTATCCATGGAATAGCCATTCGCAATATTTAAATAATTAACTAGTAAAAGACCCCGATAACATTACCTTTAAGATAGGGACAGAAAGCTATCACCGACTCCATTTTAAATTTCCAGGGTGCGTTTCTTGCAATCTATGAGCTACAATCATCTAGTGATCATCGTAACATTTAAGTTTAAAATAAATAACCGCAAATGTTTGCCATATGCATAAAATTACAGGGGACGAGTTCTACTTTATTTAGTACATTGTTGACTATGCCTGATACGTCTATAAAAGAAAACTTGACTCTCTGACGCAGCAGTGTCAAAAATAATTATCAGCCAAGATTCGATATTCACTTATTTTTGACATTAACAGAGGAACCTAAAAAAAAAAAAAAAAAAGTTTTTTATATCAATGAATGAGTTGCCAGTAATCGGAGACCATGTTATGCGCTACAAATTATGGGATCGCCTTGGTGAAAACATGAAATGTATGGCGTAAAGTTGTTTCTTCTTCAAAAGCACTGACTTTGACCAATTGAAGAATAACGCATTTCGCCGTCATTTTGTGAGAAGAGAAGTTGGCTAATTTTGGTGCGTCGTTAATGCGGTTAAATTCCATTGATAAACACTCTGCTGCGTATAAAGGGTGATTGTGAAATCGACTGATCGAATACACACCGAGTAATGAGTATTTTCTTTTTATTTACGTGTTATACCATTATCTTATCATGGCTGCTGAAATTTAACCCCTCAAAAGGAGAGACATTGTTATGCGAGGGGATGGAAATTGTCTCGACCGAGCAATTGCGCTGTAGAGGGAAACCAACGACAGAAAACACGAGGAAAATCTGAAGGTTGTCTGGTAGTTTTACTGAGCAACATCCACAGATTTAATAAAACGAAAACGCAAACTACGGTGATAAACATTTGCATATAATGCATTTCTTTCAAAAACGTAATATTTCGTTTGCTACAACATACAGCTTCAGAAGTGATCGTTATTTCGTTAACAAATTTAAATGAACATAGCAAACTAGTAAATATAGAATAACAAACGTCTCAGTGAGTAGTGAGAAAATAACACAGCTAACAAAGATAAAGTTTCTCGACTGCGGTGCCAAGTCGGTTTCGTTTAAAGCAGGCTTTAAATCTCGGATCAATAGAGACTCCTTTATTTGACAATGGATATCTGATCAGCCGGTTGCTAGGATTTCAAAATGAACCCATTTTGTTTTATGATTGGTAGAGAAGACATGATTAGCAATTGCTGATTCGTGACAGTTTGTTTTAAGTGCTTTGAAATGCTTTGTTTTTCTGTCATGTAATCAACGTTTCGTTGTCCCAATGGAAAAATCATTGCAATCCCAGCAGCTAGCTTTGTAAAAAACGTTAGATCTAAATGAATGGAAAGGTTAGTCCTTGTAAGGGAAGAAAGATTTTAATTTTTGGGTGTTTTGAAGAATCAACTTGAGGTTAAAACAACCGTAGAAATTAAAAAAAAAATTCTAAATCAAATCTATGAGGAAATTCACATCTTTCCTGTCTAGGCCATCTTAAAATATAAACAAGAAGTCTGTACGAGAAGATATATCAAATATCTCTTTTTGTTCCAGAGACATTCAAGTTTTTAAAATATGCAAATTAGCCAAGTGATGACGTCATATACTCAACCGAATTTTGATCAGATATGATGAAAAAAGATATCTCAGCCAATTCTTTGATTGCACCTGACTTCACGGCAGCCATGTTGGTGGAAAGAACAATAGCGAAAAAGTCTTTTAGGAATTTGACTCTATTATTATGCAAACCTTGAGCTACATTTTTCACCAATCACGTGAGTGCAATCAAATATTGATTCTTTGCAGTAAGATTCTGCTAGATGTGCTTCACAATATGAGCTTACCAGTATTGTTACCATGGCAACATACTGGGTTCTAGACCTCCCTGATTTTAAGCGCTCTGCTGGCCACCTTTAGAATGTTAGTTTGAGATTTGCCAATGGAACCTCATCTACATGATCAAACAAGCATGTAAATATGTTAGGTCGAATTCATGGCTTAATTAAATTTTTCAAGCTGAAAATCACTAAAATGTTGACCGAGATAGCTGTATTTGTATACTTCATGTTATATTAGGTTGATACTATGACGTCATCAGTCATCTCATTTACATATTTTACACATTTTTCAAACTTAAATATCTCCAGAGCCAACGCAGATATTTAGAAACGGTAAACGGCCTTTTTAATTTTTCGTGGAATTCTATGTGATTAACTTAATAATTCACGGGGTAAGAATTTGATCATAGTAGTTCTTTAACGAGATAAAGATTACTTCTGAAGATGTATGTTCACCTACATCTACATGTACAGCACTTGGCAAAGTCTTCTTGACTTATGGCTATCGTCGTTATGTGGCCTCATATACCATAAGCCTTTTTGGGATATCACGCCAAGCCGGCCACTTGCTGGGGAGAATAGGCCAGACCACAACACCGGGAACTACGTCCACTTCTCTTTGCGAACAGTGTGTTGGTTCTTTAACGTCCCACAGAGTTTATGAACAAGTGTTGTGGGACGGGGCCTACGGCTTATCGTCCTTAACCGAGAAGACTAGAAAGTCTAATTATTTTGAGATGTCATTACAAAGGCAACACTTTTTCCTCAATTATTTAAAGACCCTAAGGATTGGTCCGGCTGGGGTTTGAACCCGCGACCTCCCGCACGATAGTCCGGTGCTCTACCAACTGAGATAACCGGTCCGCGGTTGGCATACGAAACGACAAGTTTTTAAAAGAAATACGTTTTATGCAAATGTTTAAAAGCGCAGTTTGCGTTTTGTTTCACTGAAGCTGAAATGACCTAAGACAAAGAATTTTTATGATATTATCCATAGGTTTTTCAGCCACTACTGGAGGAACATGTGAAACAGACACTGTCATGCAATTCCACCCAGCATTAAAAGGTCTGTAGAACGTACTTATGGACTTACGGTATTTAATTGAAAATCAGCCATCGCTCATAAGATATTCAAGGAACCTTCCTTGATCTCTTACATAACAGGGAAATCGCTTAAATGCTTAAAGACATGCTTGTTAAAGCTTAGCCAGAAATCCCATCCTAGATGGCTTCCAAAATGGCCGCAAGCATGCGCAGAGCACAGACGTGGGGATTTAACATGGCGGCGAAATAT
The DNA here is from genome assembly GCA_016490735.1 of Pachyseris speciosa. Lineage (NCBI taxonomy): Eukaryota > Metazoa > Cnidaria > Anthozoa > Scleractinia > Pachyseridae > Pachyseris > Pachyseris speciosa. The sequence goes on from JAEMWC010000877.1 coordinate 314,312, forward strand.
AAAGGAAATGACTCAATATTCCATATTATCATAATAGATAGAGTCAAGATCGAACCATGTTTTAATCGAATAAAAAATGCGAAAAAGCTGGTTTTAGACGGTGCCTTTTTGATCGAAATAACCTCATAAAATAGCTACACTTTCCTCTCAATGTTCCTTTAAGGTGGCCGAACACAGTTTACACACGGTTTTTGAAACCTGGATAGCATTTGCCTTTTATTCTAAAACCGTTCAACTCTAGGTCCCCAAAATTGGCAGGACATGAGTTAAAAGGATAGACTTTCGAATTTTAATAGTTACGATGACGTGTGCGCTGTTGCCATGGTAACGTGACTGGATATAAACATCAATTTGAAATCGGGATTTTTATATTTGCGGAAAAATTCAGTCGTTAGATTTTCTCTATCATTTGCCTGAAACAAACTCGTTACAATACTCACATGTAGACACTATTCTAACGATATTTTAACAGACCGATATTTAGCTATCCGTCCTTGAAAGATAACTGCATTATTTACAATTTCCTCTGTCAAATTTTGGAATTGTTGCAATAACCAACTTTCTTGTTTCCTGAAGTATTTTCCTACCAAATTTCGTAAATTTTTAACAGGCTGTTTTCGAGAAATACGCGTATTACGGAAAGACTGGACCTGAAAGAGTTCAATCTCAATTTTTTGACTAACTAAGCATGCCTGCATTTAACTGGGTTTTCACGGTTCTTACGGTAACACTGAAAAACCTCCCAAATTTGACTTATTCTGATATACCATTCTAACAAGACTTAAATTTACAACACACTATCATTTTAAGAAGAAAAATGCCTCATATAAAACCGCCTTAGAACAAAAAACTCATCCCTCTTTCGGCTCCATATTTGTTGTTGTCTTATCCTTGTGCGCGCGCTACCTCGCATCAGCACCAACGACTGGAGAGCGCGCGCGAAAACTGTGTTCGGCCACCTTAAATAAGTCCTACCTCTTAATCTGCTAAGAGGAAACAAATGTACCGAAAGATAGCTCGCAAAAAAAAGATCTTCGATTCTATCTTCTAAAAAACATCACTTAAGATAAGATTTAAGGCGAATCGGAGTGACATTTTAAGGAGTTTTAAAAAAAGAACGGATTAAAATGTACTAAAATATTTGGAAACAAAACCAGACAGTTGACACCTCACAAGGGCACTGAAGGCTGCTGGGGGAACTGTTTTGGTGTCCATCTACTAATTTTGTATTTCAAATTCCAATTTTAAACCTATATTAAATCTTCAATATTCCCTAACTCCCTAAATTACAAATCCTTCGAGAAAAATTATCTCTTCCGAAATAAGCCCAAAAATCACCAAAAAAAGAAAAATCCAAACATTTTCCAGCTTCGTAGGATGAGCATAGGGATTTTGGATTGCTTGAAACGCAAACTAGATATTAACGTCAAATCCATGTCAAGCGACGCAAAAACGGTGTTTAGGTTAAGTTCCGCCTTAACATGGTGTCTCTTCCATGTAAATGGAGGCATTTTCGAGAAATGCGAGATGAGCCGAGATGATGCCATTACGGAGGAATGTACCTTCGTGAGGTTTGTTTCCTTTTCACTACGGTCGCCATTTTGCTTTAATGTGTTTTCAGTGGTCAGTTGTATTCCCCATAACAAGTTAGGTACTTGATATATGTGAACAGGCTTAATTTCGAAAAATAACGGGAACCTCGAAGTAAGTATCAAAGGAAATACGGGAAAATATTCACATATCCCAAGTAAGTAATTTTATTTAACCAGGGTAGCCCATTCAGCCACGAGGCTGGTATTCATAGGGGCCCGTCCTGGGAAATAAAGAAATGTACAATTCAAAATGTTCTAAAATAATTTACTCCCTAAACAAAAACTTCTAAACTCCTATTGAAAACTTTAAGTTCCTAAGTACAATTTAATTAAGAACAATTTTAAAATTCTAAAATGAAATACTAAAATCTACAAGTAAATATTACGAATAATCTGATGTAACACCAATTAAATCATTTCAAGCTTGGTAAATTGATTTTGTGGATACATTTCGATCAATTATCCTTAAAATTTACGGAGCTAAGAGCATGTAAACAGCAATAATAGCCTTCGTTTGTCTGATGTTGAATATCAAAATATACGCGCCGGCCCACCGTTCAATTCGCTGACTGTCTTGGATTTCTGGCTATGGAAAAACTATAAAGGCTTTCAGAAACACAATGTAATGTGCACACAACAGGAGTCGCGTTGGTCTGTCAAGCCCTCCCTGTACAAAATGATTAGAGCAGACCTTAGTACTGTTTATAGCTCTGAACCATGAAAAAGCATCTTGCTTGTTTTTTTGGCGAGTAGAATTTCAAAAAACCAACGTGAGAAAAAACCTTTTGTTTTTCAAGGTACCTTCCATCGTTTCAACCACCACACAAAGCACAATGATCGCCGCAGAGCTTCGGCAGCCCGAAGGGCCGCCAACCGGAGCCATACTTATAGGAACCTGCCTTTCTCATGGTAATCATGGCTAGCGGTATTGCTCGTGGGCGTTAACGATCATCGCAGTTAAGACCACTGCTTGCAGCTGCTCAAACATTGCTCCAAACGCCAAACGTTGCTCAAAAGTTATTTTGCCGAGCACAATCGGGACAGGCCTACATGTTATGGTCAGTTGACATCTGTCAAAACAACGCATCCGCTGACCAGTATCACGTGACCATATCACGGGCTCAAGTTCAGAGCTTATCGAGGTCAGTTGTTTTGTTTGATCTTTCAAATCGGCACTCTTAATCCCCACGGTATCAACGAGAGCTTTTCATTCAATTATTTTATTCTTGTTTTTCACGTTACCATGTTACCACCAATAGCGTAGCTCCATTTTCTGTAGATAATCCATACACAACCCACAATTCCTCGATTCGCTCCGGCGAAGGGCTAACGCTCGAAACGTCAGCTAATCGAATCCCTGTACGGTGGTCAATTTACATTATTAACTTCGTTGATAAACCAAATTTTCGTGTTTTGTTTTGAAGTTAGCCGCTGACCAGGTAGTAGCTTTTGCATGGCAAGCCGTTGCTGCCAAAAGCCTATCGAGTTCTAATTCCTGGTCCAAACGTCCTTCAACATAATCCAGATAGAAAACTCACATGTTCAGTTTTGAAAATGCATGCTCGAATTCTGGAGAACTATGGTTGAGTTGCATTTTGAAAGTTTCAGTTTTCGCTAGCGAGTTTTCAATTTCTCGCTATCGAGTTTTCAATTTCTCGCTAGCGAGGTTTCAATTTCTCGCTAGCGAGTTTTCAATTACTTGCTAGCGAGTTTTTCAATTTCTCGCTAGCGAGTTTTTAATTTCTCGCTAGCGAGTTTTCAATTTCTCGCTAGCGAGTTTCAGTCTCAATCGTGCGCAAGTGCAATATGCGGACGGAAGATGTAGAAGGTGGCGGAAGCTTTAGACCATAGACGGAAGTTGTAGGCCGCGAATGGAAGCCTTGAATTTCGAAATTTTGAACTGTTGTTTTCTTTGACGGCTCGAACTGGCGGGGTTTAAGGGTACCGATATTTCATTAAACCAAAGAACATAATGCAAACAACTTTTGGTTGATTTGGCTCGTTGGGTGTCCCTGTTAGCATGCTATACTAGTACTAATATATAGATTTAGCCAAGCCTAAAAGCGGAGCTCCATGGTTATTATTTTATTTACTGGTATTGAGCTACTTCGCATGGCTTTCCTTGCGCCAATATTTTGTGTTTAGAGCAGTCAACAGGAATCGACCGCGGTTCAAAAACGTCAAAACATTAAAACATTCCAAAACAACTGGACGCCTATGTTTGCTCGAAGACTCTTGGAAAGGGTGAAGAAAGTTGACAAGTAAGCTTCTAGTAAGCTAGAAAAATTACTAAGCAATCTTAAGTTTTTACATAACGGTCCGTAGAGTATGAACCTGATCGTTTAGAGCAGTCAACGATTCACAAACCACAGAATAACAAAACATTACAAGAAAACAAATTCACTGACGATGCGTAGGTTTGTAGGTTTCTTTGGAGAAGGTAGGGAAAATAGACAAGTGACAATTTCGTAGCAAATTAATAAAAATTGTTAAGCAATTTTGACATAAGGTGAAATATCGGAGAAAAGAGAAAAAGGAAAAAAAACCGATGGTTGGATAGGTAATCACACTGGGCCGACAAAAATTAAGAATTGATATTATTTGTGTTTTCAGAAAATGCTGAAATTGTGTTCTTTGCGCAAAACACAAGTAATAAAACACAAGTGATACTAAAGCCCCCGCTAAACGATCAAACATTTTCCTGAACATAGTGTTTGACAAACATAACTCTGGGTGACTAGCCGATAAACAAATTTCCTTGGGCGAGAAACCTCTGCAAGCAGGAAAACAGACAATGTTTGACCAAACACAAGACAAAGCGAGTACACAGGACACTTTTTGCGTGTTATCGCTGAAATTTTCACGTTCTTCATTTGGTTTGCTTTTTACTGACTGTGCACTTTCTTGGTTGGGTTGACTAAACGATCAAACATTTGTTCGTAGAGCGAAATGTTGGATGAAAATGTTTCATATGGATCAAACATAGAAAGCCGTTTTAAATTATCTTCCAACACGATGTTGAACGAAGTGTTTGATCGTTTAGCCTGGGCTTAATGCTTAATTTTACGAGGACTCATTGCGATTACTTGTTAATAAGTTAGGGGCAAAAGTTTTTTTAATGCTGTTGAGGCACCGACGTCGAAAAACACTGAAAACAGTCAGCCAAGCGGAGTGAAAACACTCGTTCGCTTGCATGAAAACAACAAAACAAACAAACAATTCAACTACTTCTTTGCTTGCAAAACGAGTAGAGATGATTGTTATTTATATCCAGTCGAGAGAAAAATACAAATTGCTTTCCTGAACAAAAATAAGAACGATTAAACCATTTAATGTTAAGCTTCAATTCATTTAATTCAGTCACCTGTGTTGTAGAGGTTGAAAATACGAATCCACTTGAGTTAAAACACGCATCTGGAAAAATAGCAAACGGTTTGTCCAAAGAAAGAACTTCTTCCACCAACTTTGAGCTACTCGTTCCTCCCATTAATGCCGGTGAACTGTTAAGTGACCTTTCTTGGTGAGCTGCGAGGTGCCGCGGTAAAGTGAAAGTCCTTGAAGCCTTGAATCATTTTGTTTTTCAACCACACAATCTGGGCGTCGATTATGCAAGTCGAGCCAAGTTTTAAGCGTTTCCTGAGGCAAATGTTTTGCTATCCTTTTTATGACTTGAAAATTCACCTTCCGGAGTATCTGTTAATTAGTTATTGATTTTTATGCCTTTTACGCGACTTAAAAGACAAACTTCGCAAACTTCGAAGAAGATGAAGTTGTTTTGGTCAAAATGAAGAAACCAACTGAATGTGAAATTACGAGCCGCAGAAAGCGCGCGGAAAATTAAGCCTCGTTTTGGTTTGGGTGCCTCGTTTTGGTTAAATTAACCTGGCTTGAGCCTGCGATCTAATCGAAAACTAGTACGTGGTCAGCGGTCAACTTAAAATAAAACAGCTGACCTATATGAGCTCTAAACTTGAGCCCGCGATATGGCCACGTGATACTGGTCAGCGGAAACCTTGTTTTGACAGCTGTCAATTGGCCATGACACGGATGTCCTATATCAAAGTTGCACGCTGCAAACTAGCTGATGAGCTGGGGACCCAGCTGGGTCAGGTGGAGAATGGCCGCCATGTTGGATTATTATGGTTTTTATTAGGATATTATTAATTATTGGGCAACTCCACCGTCGTCGTCGTGCGCGCCCACGAGCAATACCGCTAGCCGCTTTTACCATGAGAAAAGCAGTTGACGGGTTTCTATAGGTATGGGGCTCCGCTTGGCGGCCCTTCGGGCCGCCAGAGCTCCGCTATGATGTCACAGAAGCAAACTTCACAAAGAAGATCGGACGTTTCAAAGTCTAAGTTTCGCAGTTTTACTCCAATGAGAGTCAATAACTTTCAACGAGTCTTGAAAATGAGACATATCCTTTATCACTAAGTAATAAAACCATTAACTTTATTGCGCTTCGAAATAAAAAAAACTCGGACACAAACATTGATTTTCGCAGTTCTAACTTTGGCAGCCTAACGAGTCATCCAATATTTACAAAACAATAAATAATTGCAAAATTATTAAGTTACGAACTAAGAGAAAAATGTATTAATCCTTTGTTTAAAATGCTTGTCTAATAACTTTCCGTTGCTATTAATTTCTTAATTTAATTAAGAAATTTATTCATTTATTAATAGCAATAAAAATAATATCCATTTCCATAACAATTAAATATATAAGAAGAAAACAAATAATGGCTCAGCTTCCAAAAAAGTGACAAAAAAACTAGGCTAAATGCTTTTGTTATTAGGTATAAAATAATGTCGACTACAAAACTGCTAAACACTTCTTGGCTCAGTATATTCCTGGCTTTGGCTAGAGTTCCCCGGAAATAGCGTTCTCAATGCCTTAACAAACATTAGCATGTCCTTTTTCAATATCCAAGTCAATGTCCGGCAACTCTAAATGAACTCTCCCAGAAACTCGCGAGTCTCTTAAGCTAAGTAATTCTGATCTCAGCAGCGGAAAGGACACTCTTGTTCTGATCCATGACATAAGAATAAGAATAATAATAATAATAATAATAATAATAATAATAATAATGATGATGATAATGATAATGATAATGATAATGATAATGATAGTGATAGTGATAGTGATAGTGATAATGATAATGATAGTGATAGTGATAGTGATAGTGATAATGATAATGATAATGATAATGATAGTGATAGTGATAGTGATAGTGATAATGATAGTGATAGTGATAGTGATAGTGATAGTGATAATGATAATGATAATGATAATGATACCCGGCGAAAAACCTCTATTATTTTGTCATTAATACTTTAGGCCACTCAGGTTATCCATTTTTGAGGACAATAAAAATCACTCCTCCAATCAAGGCATCCTGTGGTAAGCTCGTGGAGCAAGTAAGATACTGTGTCAGGGTGGTGATATAGGTAATTACCAAGCCTATAGAGTGGTTTGAAATGCAGTGTAATGCATTTTTCTGTTTTGCGATTTGATTCGTTTGTTGTATCTTGACTGTTGTTCTGTTGTGGAATGGGAGTTTTGAAACCACTCTAGTAGAAGAGTAGTTTGTTCATGAAATACTGTAATACCAAGTAACAGTTTACCGTATTTACCCGTGTATAATGCGCACTTTTTTCCTAAGTTTTTTTCATGAAATTTGCGCTGCGTATTATACACGGAACCTTCTTTGGTCGCTTCCCTAATTTGCATACGCATGTGGTTAACAAAGGATAAAAAAACCGGTAAAACAAGCAAATAACCTATCACAGCTGCTTTTAAATTACCGCCGATAAACTGGCTGGAAAAACCGTGAAAAACCGGCCAGGTATTCTGTGAGCAGACGCCAAAAATTTGCATACAGACGAAACAAAATATCCTCTTAAGCCGGTTACAGACGAGCAAGTTTTCCTTGACAAGTTTTGACTTGTCAAACTTTATTTGCTGGCGTGTAAAGAAAAACTTGTCAAGTTTTTCCTTGACAAGTGCACTTGTTAAAAAACCAGCATGCTAGTTTTTGAACAAGTGGACTTGTCAAGGAAAAACTTGACACATCGCAGAACTTGCTCGTCTGTACGGGTCAACAAGGAAAACTTGTCAAAAAAATCGCCGTCCGCTGTGTAATTGAATTGCTGGCTACAGTGAATATTTGTCAAAGAAAACAAAACTTGCCAAAGAAAACTTGTCGCTCATAAACACGAGCAAATAAAAATTGTCAATGACACTTGTCAAGGAAAACTTGCTCGTCTGTAACCGGCTCTAAGGCCGGTTACAGACGAGCAAGTTTTCCTTGACAAGTGTCATTGACAATTTTTATTTGGCTTTATTTGCACATGGTAACGAAGCGCACAGTTTACCTAAAATATGGAATCCGGAATCCGGAATACGGAATCTAGAAACTGGAATAAATAATTAATAAGAGGGTTAAAAGAACCGAAGAAGACGATAAATGTCATACAGGAGGAGGTAGGTGGCAGGAGTGAAGTATTAGTCTGGGACTTGGTTTGTTCTTTCCAGTTGAGCGGATGTGGAGGGATATAGGGATAACTACAGTCAACTCTCTTGTAAGCGAACACCCTCGAGAAATGGGAAAAGTGTCCGTTAGTAGAGCTGTCCGCTTACGAGAATTATTCCCATAAGCAGACACCCAAGTAAAATATGGTGGATGTCCTCTTACGTGAGAGTTAATTAGCGGGTGTTATTGGGTAGCGAAAAATAGCAACTGAAACTCTTTATTGATGTCAAATGTTAAAACTCGAAAAAAAAGGAAAAGAAATATACAGTCTACGTTACAGATTGCTTTGACATCGAACTGGTTTTTGTTTGTTTTTTGTTTGTTTTTTTGTTTTGTTTTCGTTTGACAGCTTTCTGTCTCGTGGACAAATGGAGATTTGACAAAACCGATAACCACCGTTTTGTTGCTCCGTCGAAGGTCATACAGTATTTTTGTTGATTAATTGCAAAGTAAAGACAAATTCCGTTCCGGCCGAGAGTCAATTATTATACATGGGGTGTCCGCTTACGAGAGGGTGTAAACAAAAGAAAAATCTAATTTTTCATTTTCAAAAGTGTCCGCGTCCGCTTATGAGAGAGTGTCCGCTTACGGGAATGTGTAAATACAGAGTTTGACTGAGGTAAAAAGGGGAATTGAATAAAGTGTCCGTAAGTAGAGCTGTCCGCTTACGAGAGTGTCCATTAGCGGAGAGTTGACTGTATTAAAAAAGACCGTATGCAGGATCATTAAATGCAACTTAACGAGCTGACCCGCGAGATTTTACACTAGCCTCGTACATGTTTAACCTTAAGAAACAAACAGGCGCATACAGTGTGGCCTCGCTGCAAAAACGGAGTGAGAAGCCTTGCTATTAACCACGTTGGCCTGACGGAGTCCTCAGTTGTTGTAGATATCCTTAACCGATCAGAAGTGAAGAGCAGCGGATTTCACGTGCTCGAGGTTCCTATATAAAAGTTTCAAGGTATGTTGGGCACCATGCTAACTTAAGCCCCGGCCACACGTTCAAACATTGTTATAAAACATTTGTTGGATGAACAATGTTAGAACGTGTAGCGAGCATGTTTCATGACGTTTGCTCAACATTTTTTGTTGGGAGAATGTTTTGATTTCGATCAAACATTTTCTCCAACATACAAAAAATGTTGAAGCGTGTAGCCGCCCTTCAACAATGTTGTATTGCAAAAGAACAATCAGAGTTAAGGGCGCAGTCTCCAATCCGAGAGCCTAATAATTGTTGAAGGCAAAACCCTGAAGCGACATGTTTCCAACAATGTTGTATGCGCATCCAGCATTGTTAGAAGCATTCTTACAGCAATGTTGGGACGTGTTCTTCTAACAATGTTACAACGTGTAGCCGGGGCTTTATATTAGGTTTCAGCAAAGGAACGACTCTGGAAAGCCCCTCGAGAAAAAGACCAATGACAGAAGACGGTATGAGGGTGAAAATGTTGTAAGCAAACGAGAGCGCTAAAACAATCCTCACCCAGCCCTATAGCTATCATTTCCAGGTGGGGCATTTATAAACGTCTTTTTTTGTAATAAATATTTTTTTTGTCCTCTTTTTTTCTCGAATTAATCTCTCGAATTATATTTATTTCGTGTTAGTTTCTTTTTTCTGTATATTTAATTTTTTTAAATTGATTTTTCTTCGTCTTTTGGAGATGTCCCGGAATGTACCGGGATGTTCCGGAATGTCCCACGTTCCATATTTTATCGACGGCCACTCGACAACCTGAAATGTACGCACCGATACAGTTCCCAAACATTCCAGCATGGAGCAACAGACAATGGCCAATCAGGCGTAAGCGTTCCCACGCGCAATTAAGTCAAGATATGCAAAGTGATTTTTCTCTGCTTTTTGGTCACGTAGCGCTCAAAATAGTAAGCAAAAAATAGCTCTTGTTTAGATCAAGCTCAAATGAATAACAAAACATTGAAAACGGAAAAAAAGTTGCTCGAAATCAAAAAATGTTGATCAAAAATCGAAAGTTGTTCAAAAAGTTGCCGTCAACTTGTGGACAGGCCTAACACTTTTCATCGACAATTAAAATGATCTGATTTTAAAAAGTTCAAAATGCAAAATACATTGATTACTATCGTTGTGGTGTGATTGAGGAAACAGGCGCTTTATCAAAAGCAAAACCAAAGTATTAAAATGCTGCCCTAGAATAAATTTCATGGGCTTGATTGCTGCAAACTCAGGCTAAGTCATCATATAATTTGTTGACCATATTATTACCCAAGCGACTTGACTTCAACCTTTGTCAAAATTTTCTACCCAACTTCTTTACATTCTGTATTCCGGATTTTCATATTTCGGATTCCGGATTCCGGATTCCAGATTTTATATTTTAGGTAAACCCCATTTTGTGAGCCAAAGTTTGTTCAAAATTATTTTGCTCGAAGTACAGCAGCTCAGAACGAAGACAAAATAAGTGAGGTAAATTTTGCAGAGGCTTGTCAAAATCTTTTGACAACTCAATATTGTCGGAGGAGCATTTCACAGGAGATGATTATCTTTATTTCTCACCGCGTTACGCTTGATTGAACATATGACACTATGAACATTTGTTTACCTTTATTTAGTAAACATAAACCGGGCACCCAACGAGCAAATCAACCAACGAATGCTGTAGAAAGGCATTTTTTAAATACCTATAGTGTTTGAAGTTTGTTTAAAGTGATGTTTTCATTAGCAAGAAGAAGTTCATCTGCTCGGCATCCCTAGCTGAAATTTTAATTGCCCGAAAATGTTAGGGAACAAAATCTTTCCTTTCAGAAAATGCAAGCTAAAGTGAACTTTACCACAAACTTTCTAGGAACTATTTCTTTCCGAAAATGCTAGCTGACGTTTTTGGCTGCCAAAAATAGAATTACGACCTTTCCGAAAATACTTAGGGGCTAGCCCATGATTCCCCAGTTGCGAATCTTTTAGGCCACGTTTTAGTAACGAAAATCCGAGAGCACTCTTTAATCGACGCCGAATCCCAAGCCGGATTAACCTCCACCGAACAGATATACCGAAACTTGTCATTTGGGTGCCCCTGATAAAGTGTCAGCGAATGAAAACAATACTTTTTACACAGCAAACCACGAAGAGTCTTGAGCATTTGAGATTCCTAGAACGGGTGTCTATATTAAAACATTCTCGTGCCGTCTCAATGCTCGGGAATATGCTATTCTTATCAGATAAAACATTTTTGATTGCTTTTGTAATGAACAATTTCCAAATTAGTGATCCCGGTACACGAAACAAATTGAATGCCAGTGCGTAATATTATTTTACCTTGAAGTATCAATGGAAACAGGACAGAATAACGTTTGTTTGTCCCTTGATTTGCTTGACGAATAAGAGCGTTCTTAACGACCATTTAACGAATGCATGAAAGCGCCTGCCGAACTTAAGACGATCGGAAATCGATTACAAATTTTCCATTGTTTACGCCTGACATCCTGATCCCCAACCATCCCGATAGCTCTCCAAGAGCTAAAAAGTAGATAAATTGGTGTCTGTTTTTTTTTTTTTTTCATAGGTCCACCGAAATAGACAAAATCTCAACTTAAAAATTAGAATACCCAAAAAGGGTAAAAATGGCATTTCACGGGTAAAATAAAGAATTGGAAAAACTGACAAAAAGTTTGGAAAGTGTGTGACGTGACACACGGGAAAAGATTACCGTTACTATGTTTCACGTAAAATAACGGGTAAGACGAACGACAAGGTGATGCTGTACTTTGAGATAGATATCTGATGAAGCAATCTTTTAAGTGTTTGATGGGTTCTCCCACTATTAATAACAATTCTTGTAGAAATTAATTCACGGTAAACATAACGGTTACTGAACGAAAAGTCATTCTTAAATTTAATGTTGAGGGTAAAAAATAAAACACACACACACACACTTACTCGACACACAATACACACATACAAGAACATATAATAACAGAGTCACATCATTAACTAACTCGGTGACCACCTATTTTTTTCAATGATTAAAGGAAACTGCGAAATGTTTTTAAAAATCTTCTATCAAGCGGATTTTTTATAAACGTGGGAAAGGCAATTTATGAGTAGTGTAAAATTTCTCTGATAGAATTTTCTTGAATTTTGTGTGACGTTTCCTCTTTACAAGACAAAAATGTTGAAACAAAAAAGAGGGGATCACCGAGCTCGCTTTCTTGCAAAAACCTTCGTGAGTTGAGCAATTTCCACGCGCGTTTTCGCGCATTTCAAAAGATCGATATTTGCTCATGCGCTTTGCTGACTGCGCTAACCATTACGCGTACACGCGCGGGCACCTACCGAAGCCTTGTTTGCAGTCCACGCGCTCAGTTGATGTCAGTACGGTGGAGTTTAATAGTCCACAGTTGTTGTTTTACTGTTTGGCCGAGCGTTTGGGCTCACTTAAAACAATTTCTCCACAACTTGTGGCATGACTAAGCATTTTTATTTTAAATAACGCCAAGCGAAAGCGTGGAATTGACTAAATTGCTCGCAGAACACCTGAGAACACATGTCAACTGCATGCAGTTCTGACACAAATGCGGATACGATTCGCGGCAAACAACAGGAGGTGGCGAGGCATAGAAATAATAGAATGTTGAATTGTATTACCTGTAAGTAAAAGTGCTATCCCACTTTTACAGTTTTACAATTACTTTCCGGCTACTTCTCCTCATGGTTCCCGACACGATCGATCGCAGTAGAGGTGGGAATTATCTCTTCATGGAACTTTAATATTCATTATCAATTTCCAGAAACAAATTTTCCTATGTAAATTGAATTAACTTAAGTCGATCGAGTACATACGGCCTCAGGTAAAGGCGAATTTCTTTTTGAACAGGACAAACGTAGCCTTGCTCGAAGAAAGCCTCGCGCCGCCATATTTGTTTTTGTTTTTTCCGTTCTTCAAATCTCGCGCGTATAAAGTGTGACCTGCGCGCTAGTGACCAGACTATCCACGCGAGTAAAACCGGTACCAGCCACCTTAAACTGTGACAGTACAACGTAGCGCATGTAGAAAGACTTTTTGCAAACCAGTTTCCGTATTTATGTTCAGGAAAAAAAAAACAGCAGAAAAAATAAATATGTTATTCACCGGTCTAGGTCGATTTGTATGTGGGGAAACTCTGCCTGCCGGCAAATAACATAAATATATTTCCTTGATAATGCATGATTCTGCATAATTATGAACTACGATCGGATGTACATTACAAACCTTATAAATGTAAAAACTAAATTAAATAACTAAACCTAACTAGCGAAAACTAAAAGCTACTTTAAATAGTGCCTTTAAAAGGCGCTGAGCTCGCTTTCTTGCAAAAACCTTCGTGAGTTGAGCAATTTCCACGCGCGTTTTCGCGCATTTCAAAAGATCGATATTTGCTCATGCGCTTTGCTGACTGCCGCTAACCATTACGCGTACACGCGCGGGCACCTACCGAAGCCTTGTTTGCAGTCCACGCGCTCAGTTGATGTCAGTACGGTGGAGTTTAATAGTCCACAGTTGTTGTTTTTACTGTTTGGCCGAGCGTTTGGCTCACTTAAAACAATTTCTCCACAACTTGTGGCATGACTAAGCATTTTTATTTTAAATAACGCCAAGCGAAAGCGTGGAATTGACTAAATTGCTCGCAGAACACCTGAGAACACATGTCAACTGCATGCAGTTCTGACACAAATGCGGATACGATTCGCGGCAAACAACAGGAGGTGGCGAGGCATAGAAATAATAGAATGTTGAATTGTATTACCTGTAAGTAAAAGTGCTATCCCACTTTTACAGTTTTACAATTACTTTCCGGCTACTTCTCCTCATGGTTCCCGACACGATCGATCGCAGTAGAGGTGGGAATTATCTCTTCATGGAACTTTAATATTCATTATCAATTTCCAGAAACAAATTTTCCTATGTAAATTGAATTAACTTAAGTCGATCGAGTACATACGGCCTCAGGTAAAGGCGAATTTCTTTTTGAACAGGACAAACGTAGCCTTGCTCGAAGAAAGCCTCGCGCCGCCATATTTGTTTTTGTTTTTCCCGTTCTTCAAATCTCGCGCGTATAAAGTGTGACCTGCGCGCTAGTGACCAGACTATCCACGCGAGTAAAACCGGTACCAGCCACCTTAAACTGTGACAGTACAACGTAGCGCATGTAGAAAGACTTTTTGCAAACCAGTTTTCCGTATTTATGTTCAGGAAAAAAAAAACAGCAGAAAAAATAAATATGTTATTCACCGGTCTAGGTCGATTTGTATGTGGGGAAACTCTGCCTGCCGGCAAATAACATAAATATATTTCCTTGATAATGCATGATTCTGCATAATTATGAACTACGATCGGATGTACATTACAAACCTTATAAATGTAAAAACTAAATTAAATAACTAAACCTAACTAGCGAAAACTAAAAGCTACTTTAAAATAGTGCCTTTAAAAGGCGCTTAAAATGTAAAATATAGAAACCCAGTTGGCATGCATTGTTTATGTGACTTATCATAGTAACATGTGAGTCAATCCACGCTCCTAGATTCCTGATCGATGTGTTTACCGGAATACTAACTTGCCCAATTGAAGTAAATTATTTAAAAATAATGGACAAAATCATGGATGAAAGTTATACAAAAACTTACTTTGCCTGGTAGGGAATTCACTTGAGCTTGTTGCAGCTTAAACATAAAAGGAATGAAATTTATAACAATAAAAAACCAAGTGAATGCTTTCCATGTTTAGCTGAGTATATAACAAGCCCAGTAAGAAACACAACACTTCATGAATGGAAATTATAAATAAAGCTTACTTTGGTTTGCTGGTGTCCACTTGTGTTAGAATGAAGATAAGAGAGATGGAAGTTATATTACAATGGCAAACACAAAAACAATGAATGTTGTCAACTTTCAGCTGTATATAACCACCTTAGTGAGACACAAGATAAATCCACGAATGCTCACTTTGGTAAATGGTTCACTAAAGCTTGTTGTAGCTTAAAGATATAAGGGATGAAATTCATCACAGTGAAAAACCGTGCTTTCCGCCAATATTCAATCCTGTAAGAAAATTTATGAAAACGACTGCCTATATCTGCGCTTACTTTTTGTCTTAGTTTTGAAATGTGTGTATCTTTTGTAAGTTTGTTGTTGTTGTTGCTATAGCCGCTACAATTTGTTTCATTACCCTTCCTTATGTGGGGCTAACTAGAAAACTTTAGTTTATTTAGCCCCAAGACACCTTTAAAGTGTAATGGTTTAGCTTTTATAGCTATAAAATTCCTTTAAATATGTAACGCTAATAGCAGAAAAAGGTGTCAATTGTAAAGATTGTTGTTGTTGTTGTTGTTGAGACTTGTCCAGCTAGCTGAGTAAGAAAGTAAGTAAGTAAGTAAATAAGTAAGTAAGTAATTAGGTAGGTAGGTAGGTAGGTAGGTATGTAAGTAGCAAGGTAAGTAGGTAGGTAGGTAGGTAGGTAGGTAGGTAAGTAAGTAAACTCTTAATTTAAAAGGGTAGCACTTAATAGCCATAATGATAATAGACTTGTGGCCCTTTTGTCTTAATTATGGCATAAGTAATTTGTTTACTGTGGTATTCCTTAATTGGTGCTGAATCAATAATGGCAGTAAATCATGGCAAGAAAGGCAAGAAATGAGGCCTAAGGACACGCGTGCGCAGTTCGTAACGACACTTGTCGAGCATAGAGAGGCTTGAGTAAAGAAAATTAATTTTTTTCAATTGACATACCTCTCTAAGCTTTTGACTTTTCTACTGGTATCAATCTGATCCTGTGTTCCTTGACAACGATAGTCGTTCTTTGACACAAAAATAACTAACTTTCTAGCTTTATCCGCTACGGTTTTGAACTTTGAAGTTGAGCTTTCTTCTTTGGTAAGAAACGTTTAGCGGAATGCTGTTTCCAGCAGAATCGCCTTCGAAAAATCTAACTTTGCAAGCCCGCGGGTGAACGAATTCCCTGGTATCAATCAGATTTATTGTTCCAAGAAAATGTCGTACACGTAACAGGAATTGTTGTTCTGTCAAAAGTTTCGGTCCACCACGGTAATCAGCGTTGAAAAAAGAGAACCTCCTTTTTGTGTCAGAACGTGGGTAAAAAAGATCGAAAAAAATTGTTTGCAGGAAGGTTTTGATCGAAAAAAGATCACGGTTTACAGGGGTGCACAGACAATAAAAAAAAAGTTAGCAGAGGAAAATTTTTTTATACAGCCCCTCCAGAAAAATAATGGTCCGTCCCTTATTTCTTCGCTGTTGTAGACAAGCGGAGATTACTCGACATGGTCGCCATTTTTTTTTAAATTCTGAACCGCCCGCAAATTTCTATAGAAACGATCATCTAATAGCATATCGCCAAAGAAAGAAAGTAATTGACAGCTCTCGAGACTGCTCTGATGTGACTCCGCCCCCTCATGTCCCTCATTTCTTGCCATATATGACACCCACCTAATGACGAAATAACTATTCCTGTCTGTTTTGCTGGGACAGGTGTGGAATAATCTGAGTCTAAACCATTTGTGCTCAGTTCGGACGCCCAGATGCTTGGAATCGCACTTGTAGAAGCTAATGTGCTTGTGACCAGAGTTGTCGTGATACTAGAAGGAGCATTTGTGGAAACCGAGGCGCTCGTAGACTCGCTAGTAGACAATGGCAAAGACGAGGCTGTTGTTGACACACTTGAGGACGCAGATGTGGTAACTGAAGTGCTCGTACTGAGAGACTGTAATGAAGACAAGACTGTTGTTGAGAAAGTTGAACATGGGCATCACTTGGAAACACTTGCAGAAACTGAAGCACTTGACACTGAAACATTTGCAGAAACTGATGCACTTGTGCTCAGGGAGAGTGAAACACTTGCAGATGGACTTATGCTACTGCTGACTGGGGACAACGAGTTACTGGGACATTCACATGTGGCAAGCGGTGAGGCTCTTGATGTGGTAAAAAACTGGAAGTATAACATTTTGGTCAGTTAATTGACCACAGGAAAAAGAGAGGGGAACTAATTGTAGGTCAAAGTTTTGGCAAGAAAAACAACACAAATCGGAAAACGTGGTGACTAAAACACAGTTTTTTTTTTTTGGCTTCCTATAAACGTTTGTTAATTTGATTGAAAATCTTACGTCAATTGATGAGAGATAATCAGCTTGTAATTTTTCCAAGGACCACCTTTTTTGGACAACCCCCAACGTGGCGCCATGAACGAAATTCTTTGGCACCATTCGCATTACGTTTTGATAAACAAGGAGAAAACAAGAGAATGGTTTCAGCTTTTGGAAATCTAATAAAAATTTATTTGAACAAAAAAGGAAAGAAAGTGGTAAATCGTACGGTAGAAAGGCGGACTCAGTCAATCAGTTAGGAAACGTTGCTTATTCGCTCATCCTGTACCAGGAGAAATCACGATTTTCCTTGCTTTGAGTTAATAGTATTCTTATTTTATAACGAAGGATTTTTTAACAAGTGAATTATCAAACCGTTATCAGAAGGTTCGTTGAAATTTTCCAGCTTTCAGCAAAGAAGATTGTCATGAGTCTTTTAACTGGACAAAGGAAATCTTTTAAAATTCCAAAGATTTCTTCCTCATCAAAGATAGATTAAAATATTGGGCCAAAATTAATTTACATTGGTCATTCTTGTGCTCGCATTGTTCATAAAAAGTTTCGGCTGCGTAATGGCGAAGTGGGAATGAAAACTTAGTACAGCTGTTAGTACTTAAAACGTGACTGAGCTGATGCATTTTTATGTATTCAGAATTGCATATTTCATCCCTTTCCTGAACTAAGAAGCACAGTATTTGAAATTCGGTTTTACCGTTAATAAACTAAATAACTAAACCTAAACTAGCAAGAATTAAAAGCTACTTTAAAATAGCGCCTTTCTAAAAGGCGCTTAAATTGTACAAATATTAGAAACCCAGTTGGCATACATTGTTTACATGAAAAGGTTACAAAAGATTTGGTAGGTTGCTTAGTGGCTGTAGCTGAGAAAAGGAGATTTATTTAACAAATGAAATGTTTTATGCACCAATTGGAAATGAAGCTGTGCTGGCTTCCGGTCAGGTTGTTGTAATCTGATCAGCCTTCAGAAACCCACTGTGGTGTATAATAAGCGAAGATGAGATGCGACAGATGTTGATTTCTCTCCCTCCCTGCATTCTCTCTCTCTCTGATTATACATTTTTTTCGATGTTAGGGCAACCTCTCGCCTTTACTGTGAACAGTTTTATTGATTGTTACTCCTCGTTACTCGATTAAAAAATTGTTTGACATGAATAAACGGCCATCTGTGTGGCCAAAGTACGCTAGAATGAATCATGTCATTTCTCTTCCCAGGGCAATGCAAGAGAGATATAGCAGTGTGGACCATCCAGTAGGGGCATAAATAATGGAGATGAATTTTTTAATGTTACACAAAGAAAACGATAGAAAAGAGAATTTTAATCAATGTTCCTCTTTGTATAAATAGCAAAGAAACTCATAAGAGCTTAAAAGCAACCCACTTTCTGTGGAACGAGGCTCAGTGATTGCAGCTCAAAAGGTTAGTTATATATCAACAACAGAGTCGAGTCTGAGAAACCTGAAAAGATTGGATTAGATTGGCTCGTTGTGGCTTAAAACTAAGTTCAAGATATGAAAGTTATTACGATGTAAACCAAAGCGAAGTGCCGAGAGTTGTAAAGATGCGTGTATAGACTTACCAGTAGAGAATGAGAAAGACGGGACTGTTTCTGAGAAACTTGAACATATGCAGTCAAAAATCCACGCACTCCTCAGGGACGCTTAAAAATAAATTCACGAGAACGAGAAAGAGAAAGTTGTCAAAGAAACACCGGAAATGATTGTGTCAAAAATTATTCCGCTTTGTATGATAATGATGATGATGATGATAATGATGACGATGATGATTTATCCTTGATAATGCGCGATCCTGCATATGGAGTATGAGTGGATGCACATAACAGACTATAAAATGTAAACTAAATAATAAAAACCTAACTATCTAAATTAAAAGCTACTTTAAAATTGTGCCTTTAAAAGGCGCTAAAATATAATATATAGAAACCCAATTGGCTTGACTTATAAATTAAGATTTGAGTGGCACACTCCAATATTTCGGACCGATGTGTTTACCGGAATACTTGACCAATTGAGGCAAATAATTTAAAATGGACAAATTCGAGGATGAAAGTTATACAAAAACTTACTTTGGCTGGTAGGGGATGCACTTGAGCTTGTTATAGCTTAAAAATAAAAGAAATGACATTGATTACAATTAAAAACAAAGTGAATGTTTTATACGTTCAACTGAGTATATAAAAACTCAGTAAGAAACAACAATTCACGAAAGGGAAATTATTAAAATAAGGCTTACTTTGGTTTGTAGGTGGCTCACTTGTTTTAGATATATTATAATTAAAAACATAAAAACAAAGAATGTGTTGCCATGTTCAGCTCTCAGTATAATAACCTAGCCCTCAGTAAGAAAAAAGGATAATCGTATGGTTATTGTATGGTCCTCAAGCTATCCTTCCAATTTAAATGGAATTTAATCTTCTGCAGAAACGCATCGTCAGAATTATATGCGGAGCTGAATCTCACCCTCATACCGTACAGTTGTTTTACAATCTTAATATCCTGGACATATTTAACATAAACACTTTTCTTGTGGCTTGTTTTATGTACTCTTATCACAATCACCTTCTTCCTAACACTTTTGATAAAGTTTTACGATCGAGAAGAACTATTCGATAGCAACCGTTTGGAAACAAACAAACATTCTTGAGTCCAAACTTTCAGATGAAAGCGTAAAGGAATTCAAAGCGGAAAAGAAAACACTTCAAGAAATCAAAGTACGATGCTCTACGAGTGATGGCAAGTAAGTTGAATGTGTGTTTTGCACATTTTTTCCATCAAGCTTATTTCGCCAGTAATCGCAGTTTATAACCAAACGGTTTTCCGTTTCCATTTCGATAAATATCACAGGATTCCTTACAAATATTTCGGCGGCTACCGGTGGAAGAAAAATGTTAAAAACATACATGAAAGTCGTTTACTTTATGGTAATTTTTACATATTTAGCCCTATAATATAACAACTTATTATGGTTCAGTTGCACATTTTTACTTTCTTTGCGTCTTAAAGAGATACAGGGACCGCGCAGAGGGAGGGGCTGGGGGGGCTTTAGCGCCCCCCCCCCCACCCACTTTTTTGCAAAAATAAAAATAAATTAAACAAAAAAGTATTTTAAAAAAATAACGGAGCTAAAACTAGCAAAAACTCGTTTATTCGAAAGTGACCAGAGTTACTGGCAAAGACAAACGCGCAGATAAATAGACAGAATTAAGTATTTGTCGTTACAATTATGAAATACGAATTTTATCATTTTATGATTTGCTGAAAAGTAAAAGCTATCCCTCCATGACAGGACCGATGTTACCAAAGAGAACTCGCCGCAGAGAAGAATTGAAATTGGCACTGGAGAGCCAACATATCCTGTGACCGCACAAGACTATTACAGGCGAATATACTTTGAAGCTATTGACTTGATGATGAAGTCTATTGACCATCGTTAATAATAATAAGGCAAGCTTGATATGTGTGCAAAGAATTAAGACCCTCAATTCGCAGGACAAATCCGAAGAGCTAAAGTTTATGGAACAACTGTACAACGATGATGTTAATATTTCAATGTTAACTGCCCAGATGAAAATTTTACAAGTGCTGCTGAAGGATGGTGATTATTCGTGTTTTGACGACATCATAGTAAAAATTAAAGAGCTACCCAACCCAGAACTGGAAACGATAAAAGAGGTTATCACATTATGTAAGCTGATTCTCGTAAATCCGGCAACCAGTGCAGCCGGTGAAAGATCCTTTTCGACTGCCCGGAGGCTAAAAACATTGCTCCGTTCAAGGATGAACCAGGAACGATTTAGTAACCTGACATTTTGAAACATACACAAAGAAAGAACTGACAGGTTTTCCACCATTGACATCACAAACGAATTTACCGACCGCAATACAAACAGAAAGCGTATATGATGTACAGTAACTTTAATATCGTTCACTTAATTATTTTCAGTTACCGTTTTGTTAAAATTTAGAGCCGTGGAAATATTTTGGATGAATAATTAAACAATTATTGAACTCGGCTTTTGTATGATATGACGATATGCAGATCTCGGAGGGTGTTATCCTCCTCTGAGCCTTCGGCTTCGGCGGTTAGCACCCTCCTCCAAGCCTTCGGCTTCGGCGGATAACACCCTCCTCGATCTGCATAATTCTTCATATCATACTCAGCCTCGTCCAATAATTGCTAATTATACAGCGTTGAGTTCAAGGCAGCTCAAGCAAAATCGTTGGATTTCTGTCTTATTTATAGTGATCAAAGGTTGATTTCAGTAGTATAACAGTCTATGATATTTCAATTAAGTGATGGTGAATTTTGAGACCCGATAGCAACATCACTGAAGATGTGGAAAAATAAATTAATAGTTTTATCGTTATAAAAGCATTCTCCGTCACTTTAGAGAAATTAAATAAAAATTCCCAAGCATGCCCCCCTACCCCCCTCCAAAAAAAAAAAAATTCGTCCACGTGTTCTTCTTTAGCACCCCCCCCCCCCCCCCTCCACTCAAAAACTTGCTGCGAGGTCCCTGAGATATTTGCTATTTTCCTCGAATGCCCATTCAAATCTCTATACATTTCGGCGTCCCGATCAGTCTTCAGGTTGCCGCGCGTAACCGCGCGTGGGGTCTCGTGTCCTAAATTTCTGGCGATGGCGTAAAAGAATTCAAAGCGGAAAAGAAAACACTTCAAGAAAGCAAAGTACGATGCTTAGGTTTGTTCGAAGATTCTTGGACAAGGTAGGAAAAAAATCCACAAGTAGCAAACATATCTTGTAGTAACCTAGAAAAAAAATTGCTAAGCAATTTTGACATGGTATGAATGTCTGTAGCAGATACAAAAAGGAATACGAACCTGGTGGTTTAGCGCAGTCAACAGGAATTGGCGTAGTTCAAAAACCACAAAACAACAAAACATTTCAAGAAAACAAGGTAATGACGAATCGAACTTTTCTTCATAGAAAACTTGGAGAAGGTGGAGAAATTAGACAAGTAACAAAACGGCATATCCCGTAGTAAGTTCGAAAAATTGCTAAGCAATGATGACATAAACGTCCGTAGGAAAGGCATAAAAGAGTATGAACGTGATCGTTTAGAGCAGTCAACAGGAATTGACCGCAATTCGCAAACCACAAAACAACAAAACATTACAAGGAAACAAAGTACGATGCCTAGGTTTCTTTCAAGACAAACAAACATATCTCGTAGTAGGTTAGAAAAATTGCTAAGCATTTTCTACATAAATTTCCATAGAAAAGACAAACAAACCTTATAGTTACGTTAGTCAGCAATTACCAGGAATTGAACGCATACCTAAATAATAGCGCTATTTCCCACAAAATCTTTCCCTGGCTAAGCAGACACAAAACTCTGAAGTGCCTTGATAGTTTTAATGTTACTTACTTCTTCTTCTTCTTCTTCTTCTTCTTCTTCTTCTTCTTCTTTTCTCTCGAGCTGAAGTTTCTGCTTTCACTTTAATAAGGTTTCTTAGACCTATCTCTAGGAGCTTTGTTTGTGTCATAACTTGGATTTTTTGTAACACATA
The DNA here is from genome assembly GCA_016490735.1 of Pachyseris speciosa. Lineage (NCBI taxonomy): Eukaryota > Metazoa > Cnidaria > Anthozoa > Scleractinia > Pachyseridae > Pachyseris > Pachyseris speciosa. The sequence continues at coordinate 337,115 of JAEMWC010000877.1, forward strand.
AGTCATTTTATAACACAGCACTTGCTATTAATGTCGAAATTTCGAGCTGCAGAAAGCGCGCGAATCATATTTATTGAAGTCGCCTTCCCTACAGGGTACGACTGTCAACTTTTTACTTCTGTTGCCTTGAAGTGGGAATAATTTGAGCTGCTTTTCTTTCTTTGACACCCTTGTCTGGATCTGGCTCTTTTGTGTTAAAATACTAGATAAGGTTTTTATTTACGGTACAACAAATTGCATTGTGGCCACCAACCAAAACATACAATCCAAGTTGTCGTTTCCCTTTCTTTTTCTTAGCACGCTGCTGAAACCTTGGATTTGAGAAAATTTCAGAGACAAACAAGACTTTAATATTGCATCTGTTGTCAAAATGATAAAAGCAACAAAGAATAGCCTGTCAGTTATATGCAAGGCCTTTGAAAACTTCTAAAAATAACCAAGGCTGTCATGCCTTGGTTATTGGTCACGGCTCTCAACCATTTGTTGGTAAGGAGATGAGCTAAAAACAAACCAAAACGCAAGATCAAATAAAAAGATAAAAATAATTAGGACTAATTAGCCTAAATTTATCTGATCACGTGACCAAAATGAATGTTAATTTGAATTTATGAATGATATGTCGATGGCGTTAAAATACTAGGTAAGGTATGCATTTGATGTATCACTTATGGCTTTTCAATGAAGTGTCAGTAATTGTAATTGTCTGTTATGTATTGATCTTTATTCTGTTGATACCCACTATTGAGCAGTCTTTACGAATGGTGGTTCTTAGCCCGCGTGCAGACGTCTCAGATTGGCTATTGTTGAACGCGGCGGGAAAAGGGACATCTGCGAAACAGCGTAGTGTCCAATCGTAGTGTCCCTCTGTTCGGTTTTAAATTTCGCATAAATAATGAAACATTATCCGCTGCTGTGGCTATCTAACCATATGTATCTAGACAAAACATTTTCCCCAAGCTTTCCAGCTCTTCAGTCAGCGTGTTCACTTTAGTCCTGGTCGGCCACTGAGCCTTAATCTGCACTACAGTGTTGCGTTCATTTTCAGAGTCTTCAGCTACTCGCTCATTGATCGCAGGCCTAACAGGAAAAACGTTGGAAATTACGCGTGCAGGAAAATCCGTGGGAAACATCTTGACGGGTGGGAAGAAAGCGTTAGTGAGGAGCCATGATCGTTCGGTGAAAAAGAAAAGGCTTCGTCTAAGAGAATTCGTTTCTCAGGAGAAGCCGATGCTCCTGCTCTTGCTTTGAACATGGCCGAAAATTTCGGACATTTGAGCCCGCACGGTAGTAGCGGCTTTACGTAATCAATATCAAAAATGGCGTACGAAATTACAAAGCTTTATGTGGGAAGCTATGGAGCTGCGGAAAATACAAGCACAATTAACACCGTTTTTCCATTTGCCAAAATCGAGCATTATTCAAACACATTTCAGCAGTATTTTAGTTAAAAAATCTACCGGAAAAACGAATTCTATATCTTTCTTTCGGAGGGATGTCAATTTGCACCTTCAAATCCACTCGAAACATTATAAATCAGTGGAAAAAAAGCGAAGTCAATACTTTTGGTATCAAATAATCAGAAATCTATGCTCGCTATGTAAGTTGCCAAAATTGAGTCATAAAATGCGGTTAGATCGCTATTTACAAACTAAAAAACTAATCTTCAGCTTGTAAATGTACCTTTCTTTTCGGCTGTTAAAATCCGTACGCAGATCCACGTCCGTTCCATTAGGAGGACAACGAGTTCTCGTTCTTAGCGGCGTATTCTCGCACGCAAACCCCGCATATTTGATATCATAAACAACGTAATTTTCGGGGAGATAAAAAAAATTAACCCTTTAATATGGCAAGCCGTTGCTGCCAAAAGCCTATCGAGTTGTAAATCCTGGTCCAAATGTCTTTCAATATCATCGAGTTAGAAAAGTTACATGGTCAGTTTTGAAATTGCATGGTCGAGTTCTGGAGAACCATGGTTGAGTTGCATTTTGAAAGTTTGAGTTCTCGCTAGCGAGTTTTTATATTCTCGCTAGCGAGTTTTCAATTTCTCGCTAGCGAGTTTTTAAATTCTCGCTAGCGAGTTTTCAAATTCTCGCTAGCGAGTTTTTAAATTCTCGCTAGCGAGTTTTCAATTTCTCGCTAGCGAGATTTTAAATTCTCGCTAGCGAGTTTTCAATTTCTCGCTAGCGAGTTTTCAATTTCTCGCTAGCGAGATTTTAAATTCTCGCTAGCGAGTTTTCAATTTCTCGCTGGCGAGTTGTCAATTTCTCGCTAGCGAGATTTCAAATTCTCGCTAGCGAGTTTTCAATTTCTCGCTAGCGAGTTTTTCACAATCGTGCGCAAGCGCAATATGCGGACGGATGTTGTAGACGGTGGCGGAAGCTTTAGACCATACATAGATGGAAGTTGAAGGCCGCGAATGGAAGCCGTAAATTTTGCAACTGTTGTTTTCTTTGAGGGCTCGAACTGGCGGGGTTCAAGTGTACCGATATTTCATTGACCCAAAGAACATGATGCAAACAAGACGCTCTGTGAGCGTTAACTCGGTACACTTTGGACACCTTGTGAAGTGCAGAAGTCGAACGCACGCTTTCTGATTCTCGGAAACAATCCGTATGAAAAATGAAAATGGTTTGCTTTTGGGTTCGCTCAATGCATCTTTGTTTTTGTACGAGGGAATCACGTAAAACTGTTTTCGGAGTTGGCTATGCGAAAATAATGTCACTGGCTCCCACTTGAATTACTTTTATAATTCAGCCTCGCTGTAGTTATTTGAAATCGTGGTATCGTTTCATGACTGTAACTAATTTGGGTCGACCTAAACTGTAATTAAGCTCGGCTCAGGAAAAGTACAGTTTCTGACCCGCGCTTTAATACGGATCGAAAGTAATTTTAAACTGATTTACTTGTGAAATGAACTACTGTACAAGCCAGACTCCGTGGCGCCAGTACGTGACAAGAAAAAGATCATTATCAAAATTTGCCATTAAGTCAAGCATTATTTGTGATGCAGGAAGCACAACAAAGTTCATCAGTGTTGGCATCGTTCAACTATTATGACTATTATAAATTTACAGTAGCTTAACATAATTTTTCCTAGGTTTTGAAGGAAAAAAAGAAGGTGCATTAAATGTCCTTTCGTGACATGCGATGCTGAACACGTCTAGATCCTGAAGACTTTCGTTGTTTTTTACAGTGCAAGATATGCAAAATTACTGAATCACAACTAAATTCCAGCCGACAAAGAATATTTGTGTCACTTTGTCGAAAGAAATCGACAAGCTGCTCTGCCTAACTATTTCACCTCATGTTGCAAACCTGTATTGAAATCGCATCAGACTACAGCAGCAATGAATACCCGAATGCATGAACTTAGCCACTACGTGAATGAGCTGGCTTCAAGGGCCCTTTGATCAATTTTCGAACCAATAGTCGGTTTTAGCGTACGTCTACTTCTGCACTTCGCAAGGTGTTGAAGGTGTCCCAGGTAGAAGCTCATAGAGCGTCTTGTTTGCATCATGTTCTATGGCTTAATGAAATATCGGTACACTTAAATCCCGCCAGTTCGAGCCCTCAAAGAAAACAACAGTTCAAAATTGCAAAATTTACGGCTTCCATTCGCGGCCTTCAACTTCCATCTATGTATGGTCTAAAGCTTCCGCCACCGTCTACAACATCCGTCCGCATATTGCGCTTGCGCACGATTGTGAAAAACTCGCTAGCGAGAAATTGAAAAACTCGCTAGCGAGAATTTGAAATCTCGCTAGCGAGAATTTGAAATCTCGCTAGCGAGAAATTAACAACTCGCCAGCGAGAAATTGAAAACTCGCTAGCGAGAATTTGAAATCTCGCTAGCGAGAAATTGAAAACTCGCTAGCGAGAAATTGAAAACTCGCTAGCGAGAATTTAAAATCTCGCTAGCGAGAATTTAAAATCTCGCTAGCGAGAAATTGAAAACTCGCTAGCGAGAATTTAAAAACTCGCTAGCGAGAAATTGAAAACTCGCTAGCGAGAATTTAAAAACTCGCTAGCGAGAAATTGAAAACTCGCTAGCGAGAATATAAAAACTCGCTAGCGAGAACTCAAACTTTCAAAATGCAACTCAACCATGGTTCTCCAGAACTCGACCATGCAATTTCAAAACTGACCATGTAACTTTTCTAACTCGATGATATTGAAAGACATTTGGACCAGGATTTACAACTCGATAGGCTTTTGGCAGCAACGGCTTGCCATACTTTAATTTCCAGTACGATGATAAAAAAGAAGTAAAGCTGGGATATTCAACACATATAAACAGGAATTTCGTAAGGTGAGTTCAACAAGCGATATCTCGGCCAAATGCCCCTCAAAAGGCATCGTTCAGTAGTTTTTTTCCGTGGATTTCGTCCACCATTGCTAGTTTTGGCAATACCTTCAGCCAGCGGCATTCATTTGACCATAAACATGTTTGTATTTCACCCCTCGATCTGTCCTAAAATATGAGCCCGGAGGTCACAGCGAAAACCAGCGGTTAATACCATTAAGACCCGGCCAAACGCTCGCAACATTTCAACGCAACATCTTGCAACATTGTTGCATCATGTTGTGACGATGTTGTGAAGGGGCCGGCCAAACGCACGCAACATTTCAACCCAACATTATACGGGTTGTCGATGTTTATGTGCCCGAGGCTCCTGGCACGCTCGGACATAAAAGCCATATTGAATGGGTGTAACAAATCGACTTAGAGCGCATGCCCTAGTGCAACAATGTTGCATGAATCCAGCAAAACGAGTACAACATCATGCAACATCCAAAATGTTGCACGAAAAATTTGACCGTTTGAGCCAACACCATCCATCTTGTTGCAACGTGTTGTAACAGGTGGCCATGCAAACGTGTGCAACATGTTGTGCCCAACATTAATGTTGCAAGATGATGCGTTGAAATGTTGCGAGCGTTTGGCCGGGGCTTCACGGGACAGCGTGAATGTCGCACAAAATGCAATGTCCGAGATTTCTGGCCATGAAAATTTACGATGGATGATAATCTTCGAAAATCTGCTCATCGATTTTTAAGAAGTTGTTGCGAAGACTAGTATGTCGCTTTTGTAGTTTTCTGAGCCACTGTTTACAAATATAAGTGATGTGGGATGCACAGTGAGCTGAGAAGAGAAAGAATTTCTTCGTGCACATTTTAATGCTTCGTGCTTTGTGACCTTGCACAAGATTTCTGTCTTCCAAGTTTTCGAGGAGTGAGAACCACAGTAAATATTTCATGTTTTGATCTGTTCCAATGGAATGCTCCGCTAAATATAGGCGGCATAACGCATGCATATTGGGACACGATTAGCGACGCTGGTTCGCAGACGTCGCTTTTGCATTGCAACAAAGGAAATAGAAGACGTCTGCACGCTATGGTTCTTTGACAAAACTTTTGAGTGCGTACTTAGTCGGCTCGTTAGTCTTTAACGTATAATACAGTGGTGAACTCATACCGATTATGTTTTAACAGCCCTTGCCTTTGTTTTGGCTTGTTTTGCTTCATCTCCATACCAACAAATTGCACAATAGAGTGCTAAAGTGTGACGTCACAAATATTAGAATTTTTGAAATTATGGGACTTGTTGAGATTTTCAGAAAGACCAAAATGAAAGATGTTAACTTGCCAAAAATCAGTATTTAAAGGCAAATTGGCTCTGAAATATTAGCACCGTTATGCTCTGCTGACTCCATACAAATCCTTCTAAATTTGACTCGGTTCATAAGGTTAGGAACTGAGTAAAATTTAGAAGGATTTGTATGGAGTCAGCAGAGCATAACGGTGCTAATATCTCGCTCTCAAACCGTAAGAAAATGCTGATTTTTGGCAAGTAGGTCTTTTTGATCGTATTCTTTCTGAATATCCGAACAAATCCCATAATTTCACAAATTTAGTTTTTATGACGTCATCACTTTAGTACTCTATGACGCGTGACCACCAACCAAAACAAATTAATCAAGTTGTCGTTTCTCTTTCTTTTTCTTAGCGTACTGAAACCTTGGCTTTGAGAAAATCTGATTAACAAGCAAGACTTTTGACCGTCTTGTAGAATTAGAATAAGTAATCAAACATCATCAATAACCGCAGTAAGATTCTTTATAGCCTCCATTACTATGAAATCGATAGACTCAATAAATGTTATACTGATAACGCGGAGTGAAGGGAAAGAGATCAGTCAACATTTCGCAAGGCCAGCAAGGCGGTTATCAAACTAATATCACTGGGTTACTGCGTGAAATAACTGGAAGATACATTCAAAATCATGCTGTACTGTTGAGCTCAGGAGTTATGCACAGCGGGCTATTATTAAGATTTAATCTTAGGAAGACTGGTGCGGTCTACATGAATGTCCAGACCGAATAAAAGAGAGCGACTTCAAGTCAGGGGAGTGTTGTAGAGAGATTGATGTTTTCCCTAGGCTATGTTTAGAAATCAGAATCTGTTAACAATTTGTATTATCTAAGTGATATTTTTCTACTGAATGGTTCAGTTCTAAACAGGTCTCCCTTTTCGGATGCGTTTTGGGCTATATTGAAGAGGGTTTGAATCGGTGGCGTTCAGATAAAAACAAATTACATAACTGACCACAGGGAACTTATTGACGAGTACGTTTATAGGGCAACCTTGGTATCAAAGTTTCCCCAACAGACGACGTCACCCAAATAATTTCTTCATCAGTTTGCAAGCGAATGTTGCATCGGTTACCTTCGGTAAAAGCGACAACTTAAGCGGCACGCTGTAGCTAACCCGACAAACCTGGCAACGGTTTGAGCTCGAGTTTGAGCAATAACAAGATAAGAAATTTAATTTTAGCTTTTACTGAATCAAGGCACAGTTGTAGGCAAGCGGTTAGAAAGTTTGAGTTTGAGATTCTTATCACTGCAAAATTAGCTGAAATCTATAGCGCTACGACAGCCTTTTGCAACAAATCAATAAAAATAACATCATTTCGCAGAGGCACGCTTTCATTAGATGCATAATAAATCACTTGCCATTCCGGGCTGAGGCAGTTGACTTCGAGAGTTATAAGCTTTTGTTAGTATGAAGTTTGTATTCTGACTTTCTAAACCAACGAAATAAAAAAAAGTATCTCGAGTAGGAGAGCTGTCCCCCGCCCTTGCGTGAATTGTTTACTGCTGGTCATGAGAAGATGAGAAGTTTTTGTCCAAGTTGTAAGAGTAACCCTGAAGCCTCCGCCGACGGTGGGCCGGAGTAACTCTGTATATGTTATTAACGTACATTGACCAGCCAACAAAAAAGAGAAAATATGAAGAGGTCTATGGTAGCACTCATTGCTTTTCTATAAGGATTACCCTATTAACTCCTAGACACGGGCATTAACAACTTGCATGCATGGTTAGTTGCAGAGCATTGCTGTGGCAAACAGCCAGCTAATCCTGTTATTGAAAGCATCTAATTTCGATGCAAGCTACTGTAACGAAGTCCGTGAAGCTGTTTCAAGCAGTATCTCTCGCACTGCAGTAACTTACTTGAAAGTTTGCGTGAAGTTATAGCGTCCCTTAAAAAAAATACCACGAGACAACGACACGACGCAATGCTATCAGGTTTTCAAAGCTTTTAGAATAAAAAAAGAAATATAACTTACCTTGTAAAGCAATGGAGAGCAAAAACGCAACACTAACAGTTCGCTTCATGTTGTTTTGGATCATTGGTGTTTCGTAGTCTCGATCATCTATGTTATTGGATACGGTTTTGCATAAATCAACGACCCTCGTGCAAATCTAACTTCCTTTTCTTATTCGCTTCATTGAATGACAGTTCATAACAATAGAAAATCAAGTTGTTTAAGGTTAATTGAAACTTATTGATCATAAAGGTATAAAATGAAACTCATTTCAGTACAAGTCACTGGAGCCGTGACCAAGGCATAAAAAAAAGATATTAACAAACTACATATGTTTGGACGCGGACGGTAAAATGTGAGTTTCGGAAACATATCATGATTCATGAAATCAGATTAAGAGTTATTTTGATCACGTGAACAGATAAAAATAGGCTTACAATAGTCCTAATCATTTTATGTCTTAATTTGATCTCTTGTTTTGGCTTGTTTTTAACTCGTCTCTTTGGCAACAAATGGTTTAGAGCCGTGACCAATCTCTGACCTCGGACGTACAAGCAAACGCATACCCCCACCGTGGTACAGGGGCCCCATGAGCGTTTTCGTTGCGTTAAGATATTTTGAAAAGTTTTTACCTTAAAAAAAATAGCCTGTTATGTATTCTACAACATAATGTTAAGGTTATGGGATGCATATACAAATGTCGCTCCTAGGGGCCAGTGACGTCATCTAACATGGGTCTTCTTTTTAGATTGTTCAATTTTTTCCCTGACCAGAAAGTGCAGTTTTGGCTTTTCAAAAGAACAGTGGCTATCGCGCTTGACAGGAATTAAATAGAAAATCAGACTCAGAACTTAAATAAGAGGTTAACTTTACTTCCCTATTCAAATTAAAAGCTTTAATTCTTCCTAGATCATATATCACACCTCATTTATCATTTAATATATCCTATACCTATCGGCCGATTTTCACCATACGCTCAGCAAACCTGTTTCAAAGAAAGAGGAAAATCTTTTGAAATTGACAGGCGCACAGAGTAAATCATCTTGATAATATTTCAAAAAAACCTAAGGGATGGGATGGGGGGAGGGGCAGGTTTAAGGGGTAGCATACATCCCTCTTGTACGTCCGAAGAATAACCAAGGCATAAAAACACGACACTGACAAAACCTGGTCGTGTGAAATTTTATTACGTTAACTACTCTTTCTATTACTAGTAGTTATCGTAGATCAGGAATGCATTCGAGTGTCTGTTGCTGGTTCGTAGACGTCCCTTTTCTATGGATTCTTTGATAAAACGTTTTCAATGAGTATGTACTTAGTCGGCTCGTAGTGGTGAACTAATACACCGTTTTGTTTCTGATCAACAGCCCTTAGCTTTGTTTTGGCTTGTTTTGCTTCATCTCAGCTCCATCCCAACAAATTGCACAATGACTCGTGACCACCAACCAAAACAAATTAATCAAGCCTGTTGCCGTTTCTCTTTCTTTTTCTTAGCGCACTGAAACCTTGGTTTTGAGAAATTCTGATTAACAAGCAAGACTTTTGACCGTCTTGTAAAATTAGAATAAGTAACAAAACATCATCAAAAACCGCAGTAAAATTCTTTATAGCCTCCATTACTATGAAATCGATAGACTCAATAAATGTTATACTGATAGCATCGGGAAACGCGGAGCGAGGGGAAAGAGATCAACATTTCGAAAGGGCTAGCAGACGGTCATCAAGCTTATCACTGGGTTACTGCGTGAAATAACTGGAAGATACAACCAAATTCATGCTGTTGAGCTCAGGAGTTATGCACAGCGGGTTATTAAGTTATAATCTTAGAAAGATGGGTGTGGTCTACATGAGTGTCCAGAACGAATAAAGGGGACTGACTTCATGTTGTTTCAGAGAGATTGATGGTTTGCCATGGCTAAGTTTAGATATTTAAAGGTGCTTTGTTCAAGATAGTCTGTAATGTCTTTGCTACTGAGTGGTTCAAATCTAAACAGGTCTCCCTTTTCGGATGCGTTATGCACTATATTGAGCAGGATTTGAATCTGTGGCTTTAAGATAAAAACAAATTACAAACCATAGTGACCTTGTTGGTTTATAGGGCATCCTAGTAGGTTTATAGGGCAACGGCCTTAGCATCAAAGTTTCCCTAGCAGTCGACGCCACCGAAATTAGTTATTCATGAGTTTGCAAGCGAATGTTTCATGTTACCTTCGGTAAAAGGGACAACTTAAGCGCCACGATTTACCTAACCCAACAAACCTGGCAACGGAAATTATTTTAACCCCGAAACTAATCATTGTGCTTGAGTTTGAACAATAACAAGATACGAAGTTTAATTTTAACTTTTACTGAATCAAGGCACAGTTGTAGGCAAGCGGTTAGAAAGTTTGAGATTCTTATCACTGCAAAATTAGCTGAAGTCTAGTGATACGGCAACCCTTTGCAACAAATCAATAAAAATAACATCATTTCGCAGAAGCACCCTTTCATTAGATGCATAATAAATTACTTGCCATTCCAGGCTGAAGCAGTTGGCTTCGAGATTTATAAGCTTTTGTTGGCATGAAGTTTGTATTCTGACTTTCTAAACCAGCGAAAACTTTATCTCGAGTAGGAGAGCTGTCCCCCGCACGTATGTGAATTGTTTACTACTGGTCATGAGAAGATGAGAAGATTTTGTCGAAGTTGTAAGAGTAACCCCGAAGCCTCCGCCAACTGTCGGCCGGGGTAACTCTGTATGTGTTATTAACGTACACTGGTCAGCCAACAAAAAAGAGAACATATGAAGAGGTCTATGGTAGCACTCATTGCTTTTCTATAAGGATTACCCTAACTCTTATAAACAGGGATTTGCATGCAACTTGCTTGCATGGTTAGTTGCAGAGTATTGCTATGGCAAACAACCAGCTAATCCTGTTATCGAAAGCATTCATTTCCGATCCAAGCTAAGGGAGTCCGTGAAGCTGTGTCAAGCTGTATCGAGACAAGTTCACTTTTGAATGCCTCTCTTTCTCTAAAGCTACTTGCTTGAAAGTTTGCGCGAAGTTATAGCGTCCATTAAAAAAAGACCACGAGACAACGGCACAACGCAATGCTATCAGCTTTTGAACGCTATTAGAATAAAAAAGAAATAACTTACCTTGCACAGCAATTGCGGAGAGCAAAAACGCAACACTAACAGTTCGCTTCATGTTGTTTTGGATCATTGGTGTTTCGTAGTCTCGATCATCTATGTTATTGGATACGGTTTTGCATAAATCAACGACCCTTCGTGCAAATCTAACTTCCTTTTCCTATTCGCTTCATTGAATGACAGTTCATAACAATAGAAAATCAAGTTGTTAAAGGTTAATTAAAACTTATTGAACATGAACGTATTAAATGAAACTTATTTCAGTACAAGTGGCTGGATAAACATTTTTGTTTTGACAGAGATGTTTTCAAGTAATGTCTTTAATGACTGAAAGGCGCAATGAAAGAAAATGGCTTTTCATCCGCACCATACAAATAATCCACATATATATGCTTGCCCATATACTGAGTACTTGAATTATGCCAGAGAGGTTTCAACCTTTTTCTAGTTCTGCGTAGAACGAGAAGAAAAGTTGAAGCGCAGAGGGTAAAATGTGCGTTTTTGAAACATATCATTCATAAATTCAAATTAATATTCATGTGGGTCACCTGAACAGATAAAAATAGGCTTACAATAGTCCTAATCATTTTTATGTCTTAATTTGCTCTCTTGTTTTGGCTTGTTTTTAACTCATCTCCCTGCCAACAAATGGTTGAGAGCCGTGACCAAGGCATAAAAACAAGAACTAACAAAACGTCGCTGTACGAAAATTTACTACGTTAAATAGTCTTTCTAAGTTTGGACGCGGACGCTAAAATATAAGTTTCGGAAACATATCATTCATAAAATCAAATTAAGAGTTATTTTGATCACGTGAACAGATAAATTATGGGCATTTTCAGTCTTAATTTGATCTCTTGTTTTGGCTTGTTTTTAACTCATCTCCTTGGCAACAAATGGTTGAGAGCCGTGATCAACAACGCTCGGACGTACAAGCAAACTCATACCCCACCGTGGTACACTGAGGGCCTCGTCCCCCCCACTAGCGTTTTCGTTACGTTAAGATATTTTGAGTTCTTACCTTAAATAAATAGCCTATTATGTATTCTACGTCTTCCCTATTCAACTTAAAAGCTTTAAATCTTCCTAGCTCATATACCACACCTCCTTTATCATTTAATATCTCCTATACTTAACTCAGCCAGCCCTGCCAGCGGGCTCGATACAAGATGTGTACAGGGTCTTAGTTTCGGTCTGCAAAGCCCGTGACAAAGGTCGTACTTTACATGAGGCGTACTTTACCGTTTAAGTCGACAAAATTAGTTACGTTCGCCTGTTGAGTCAAACGTCGAACTTCACTCGTCCACTCGTAAACTCAAACGGAGCGAGGCTGAACCCACGATATCATTTAAGACAAATGCAAACTTTACGAATGCTCTTCTCGTTTTGTTTACACGAGGACTGCTCCACTTTCGAATAAGCGTGCAAAAAGAAGAAAATAAAATAAACTCCGTTCTGCTTAAGGTCTTGTCTCGGCTTCTCAAGAGTGTAACTAATGATAAACGAGTGAATTTTTTGGTCATGTTTAATGGAAGGTTTCAAGTTACATAGCAGTTTTGCGGTTTATGCAAATTTGTGGTCTGAAAGCAAAATACAGCAAACAACCACAAGCCATTTGTTTGTGGCGAACTAGCTAACGAATTTAGACAATTTGTCGTTTTGTTGACAAAGCGTTTCCTTTCTCAAGCACTGTGCAAAAATATCAATCGATCGGCTAAAAGAATGTGCTTAGTCACTTTGGAATAAATAAACTATTTTCATCTCATTAGCTTTTCTTAGCGTGTATAGTGTAGTGGTTATTGTCACCGCCTCTGATGGAGACTACGAACCCAGTTTGACTCATAATAGAGGTATCTTCCGCAGTTTTTTCTCTTTTTCTGATTGTTTTTGACAAGTATTATTATTGTTATCACTGAATGGTTCAGATGTAAGGCAATTTGCAATTTTAAAGGGATCTATGTTGATTTGGTTCTATGGATATTCATTATAAACAAACGGACTCGAAAATCGTGATTGCAATGCGTCCTTTGGAAAATACTGGCGAACTATTCAGGGATGAAATTGTTATGAATGCCGTTAAAGTAAGGAAAAAGAAAGAAAACTTTACAGTCACACGCTCACGTTCTTGAGAAAACCTAAAATTTGGTCATTTCAAGGTGCTGTTTTGCAAAGGACGGGAAAGAAATGTACCAAAATGTAAAACGCACGTGCAGAGCCATTGTGTTTGCTCATTAAGCCTATTGTTTTGTGGCGTTCTCGTTGCCGTTGCCGTCGTCGTTGCTAAAGCTCCCTAGTAACTAAGTACAGTAAGGTGAGAAATCTCTAATGAATCGCTATCAGATCCAAACGGGAATAAGTTGGTGATCCTCCAGGCTATGGGTAGCAGGAAAGTCTCCATCATGGTTTAGATATGTCTAAAGCATTTGACAGTATTCGACACGACATCTTGTTATCCAAGCTACAAAATCTCGACTTTTCCCAGGGTGCGTTGGATTGGTTTCAGAGTTACCTTTCTAACCGACAACAGTGCGTTCAAATTGGTGATGCAGCTTCTAAAGTACTCCCACTCGAGTTCGGAGTTCCACAAGGTTCTATTTTAGGTCCAGTTCTGTTTACAATTTACGTTAACGACCTCCTTTCTTTTCCTAAACGTTGTCTATCTGCCTCCTATGTCGATGATTGCAAACTGTATTTGTCCTTTTCGCCTGCTGAATTAACCACCTCTATCTCTGCCTTGAACGAAGATCTTATGAGAATATCTCAGTGGTGCTGTAAAAACTCCCTTTTGATTAATCCGGACAAAACCAAAGTTCTAGCTGTTGGAGTACCACAACTTTTGAAGAAACTGTCATCATTCAGTATAACACTATTTGACAAAGAATTAACACCTGTGCCTGTTGTTAAAGATTTAGGTGTTCTCCTCGACAAATGCCTCAGTTACAACGAACATATCACTAAGACTGCTTCGAATCAAGCATCTCCTGGATAGGAAAACGCTTTTGTTAGTAATAAATTCCTTTGTTTTCAGTAAACTTCAATATTTTTCAACTGTTTGGAGTAATACCAGCAACAGCAACATTGACAAGTTACAAAGAGTCCAAAATTTCGCTGGACGAATTATTCTGGGACTAAGAAAGTATGACCATATTTCGGATGGGCTGCGATCACTGAAATGGCTTCCTATTAGAGAGAAACGTATTCTAAACGATGCTACTATAATGCACAAATGTATTAACAAACTTGTTCCGGACTATATAGCTGATATGTTCAAACTACGTTCCCAAGTCCATAATAGACAAACTCGATCGTCTGGTGCTTTGGATATACCCTTATGTCGCCTGCCAACAGGGCAGCGCTCCTTTGCTTTCAGAGGAGCCAAACTCTGGAACACTTTGAATGTTAATATTAAGTCCTTAAAATGCCCCAAGAATTTACTTATATCCTTAATTAATTGTAATTTTTAATTCTATTGAGCTGAAAAACTTACTTAGGAAACATCAATAAAGTATGTATGTATGTATGTGTGTATGTGTGTGTGTGTGTGTGTGTGTTCACCTCTGCACACTTTTGGGGACAGACATATAGAAACACACCAGCACTGTGGGGTCTGTTCAGAATATGGGGACATTTTTGAGTCCCCAGAAAAAAGACCCCAGTAGTCGGCGATTATTTGCCTCTAGACCGGTCTAATGGGGACTTTTGTCAACAACAACAACAACAACAACAACTTTATTGACCCTTACACTTAAGAATATTGAAATTTACATGAAATAAAAACTAAAACTAAAAGGGTCTTGGCTTCCTAAAATAACTAGAAAGTTAACAAGGCTAGGAAGCCAAATTACATAGAATAAATTACAATATTAGGGTCGAAAGAACACAGACACACACACACACAAAATTAAACTATAGATAACTATAAATAAACGAAATTTACAAGTCATGGGGAAAAAGACAAATATATTAGAAATGTATTAAAAATGAAATCCTGAATATGATAAGTTAAATGCAGAGCAGCAAATAAATCAGAAATAACTGGGAAGAAATTCGTTACTCAGGGAAAACAGAAACCAAAGTAACATTAATACTGGCACAGCAATTCATTTTTTAATTTTGTTTTAAATTTACAGAAAGGAATTGACTTTATATCTTTCCCAAGAGAGTTCCATACCTTTGGTCCTTGAAAGCGAATATTAAATATTCCATAGTTTGTTCTAGCTCGAGGCAGGTAATAAGATTGATTTGCTGCACTACGTGTATTGTAGTTATGGATACTAAGTACTGAATTAAAGAAGCTATCAAAATTTGAAGGTAGTAACTTGTTGTGAAATTTATGCATAAAAAGTGCAATATGAAATGTAACAAGATCAGAGAGCTTCATAATTGCTAATAATCTAAACAGTGGAGTTGAATGTTCATCAAATGAGGAAAAAGTCATGATTCGCACTGCTTTTTTCTGTAAAATATATAAAGGCTGAAGTGTAGTTGGATATGTATTACCCCAGATAATTATACCATAGGTCAGAAATGGGTAGATTAAAGAGTAATAGAGATTAGTAAGAATATCAATATTAACATAATGGCGAAGCTTAGACAAGATCCCTACACTTCTTTTAATTTTCTTTACAATGCATGCAATTTGAGGTTTCCAGGATAAATTTGAATCAATTAAAATTCCTAGGTATTTAATACAGGAATCCTGTTGCAACTGTTTCCCATTTAGAGTTAGGTGGAAGTTGAATGGAACTTTCCTTTGAGGAGGATGAAAAATTACAAAACTGGTTTTTTCTATATTAAGAGAAAGTTTATTTGCACAAAGCCAGGAATTAACATTAGAGAGTTCATCATTAATACTTGCCTGTAGAGAGATGAGGTTTTTATGTTTGCAGAATAAATTACTGTCATCAGCAAATAAATGGAAATCAAGAACTTTAGAGCAATGGTGAAAGTCATTAATATATAACAAAAAAAGAATTGGTCCAAGGACTGACCCCTGAGGAACGCCGCATGAAATATTGACAGAAGTAGAAGTTACACCATTTACAGTGACTGTTTGCAGACGATTTGCAAGATATGAACTAAACCACTGATTTGCAATCCCACGTCAAGTCCCCATTACTGGGTTTGTAGAATACACTTGCAAGTCCACACAAGTAGGGGAAAATTTTTCCTTTGAGAAAAAAAGTTTTCTGCTATTAGCAGTAGATTAGTTACTATACCTTAAAGCTAATAATTGCCAAGATTAAAGGATGGGAACATTTGTCAGAGATTACACTCCTGATTTTTATACACACCTTTTACACACTTCACACTCTATAGAAGTCAATTATTCGTCAAACTGTTTAGAAGTCAGAACTTAATAAAAGAACTAAGTTTTGAGACTGACTGCCCGGCGAAATAAACTTCAACAGCATTCCTTTAATTTCCATTTTTTTGACCAAACTTTCATAATGCACCAGAAAAAAGGTTTATTTTAAATACTTTATTGTAACAAAAAAAAGTTACGAAAAATGCGTGGTTGGTATTTTATGTATGGACCTCTAGACTACTCCTCAATAATTTCTTTGAGCTTCCTGATTTCTCCTGCATTCACTGTTTAGTCATGCCACTATAGAAGACAATTTTTTTAGTAAATTATTTCTCTATATATGAACTCTATATACACACTCTGTGTGTTGTGTGGACCCAGTTGTGGGGAATCTTCCATACCCCAACTTGTGGGACATCGTATGCCCATCAACTTGTGGGACAACATTTTTTCAGGGTCAGTGAATTTGACATACGGGACGTATGGGCGAGTTACCGGTCCATGGATTGCGTCTCATTAAGTGGACTTGGAATATGACTTACGGGCCGTATGGAGGAATTGACGGTCCGTGTATTGCATCTCATTAAAGAGGCTTAGAATATTTTCACCGCCTCTTCACTGGGGTAGATGGCTGTACGGTCGTAAAAGTTCGCTTGGTCAGTAAATTTGACAGAGCCGTACGGATGTATTAATGGCCAGTGAATTGCTAGTATATCAGTACGTTTCGTACATAGCGCAGTAGCGCGGTTTGTAGTGTAAGGAAACAAGCCATGGTACTGAGGACTACGAATCCCAGTAACCAAGCTAACACAGGCATGCATGTGCCTATAGTTCTTTAATGGTTTGAGCTTAAAATATGCACTTTGATGAAATGGGGTGTGTGGTGTAGCCAGTATAGTATTTACGTGAGAGAAGCCATCTACCGCGACAATCGAAACAGTGCCATTGCAAATGCATGGCAACTAAGCCTCGCACTATGGCCTACGAATCTATGGATTAACAATCCGAGCAATGAAACCAATACAAGCATGACTATCCCACGTTCTTTAAACGTATGACCGCAAAATATGCCCTTTCGACGAAACGCAATTTACTGTGTACTGCCGGTACAGTATCTACGTGAAAGGTGAAGGAAACACTTCACTTGCAGCCGAAACAAACAATGACAATACAAACATGACCATACATACATGGTCTCGTTTTCAATGATGGGACCAGGCACAGGAAAATTACTAACCCGCACAACTGCCAAGGGACTGAGGAAATTGGTTCATTATATCGAAAACCTCGCTTCAACGAATTTGAGGAAAAAAAACTTGAATTTTCGTTATATCGATTTATAGGTAATAATAGTTTCGCTGCGGTTTTGGCGTTGCACTTCCCAGAATTTCGGGATCTCAACGATTTTAAATAACATTGGTGCTTTTAAGTCCGTATGAATTTGTTCACTCAACCCGCTTGTTATAGTATTAAAAGATTTTCATCGCGGTTAGTCTGTTCTGCATTCATCTTTTGTGCGTGTTGACCTTAATGCGTTATATCGGGAAGATTCCGCATTGTGTTCGTTATACGACGAGAATTTCGTTATATCGAGGTTCTGTTTCATTCATTTTACTGTAACTTGACTAACTTTGGACGGGCTGAAGAATATTTAATAACTGTCCAGCGAAATCGCGCAGAATATCGCCTGAAACTTAGCCGACGAGGACGTAGGCCGAATTGGCTAAAATCAGGCGATATTACGCAAGATTGAGCAGGCAGGATAATTGTTCTATCATTCAACACATTAATGACAAGGCACAATTTTCTCCGTGGCACACAGAATTACGTATATCGCAGGATCTCTGTTGAGTATGCACGACAAATATTGAGCGCGCTATACACTTTATTCCAAAATGGCGGCGAATTTATTATTCTTTTGTTTGCACGTTAGTTAGCCCTCTTTGCCTCATTTTCGCTTCAAAATACTTTTGTATTTTATACATGATGACTTGGCAAATAGGGCTAGTTAACCTGCAAACAAAAGAATAATAAATTCGCCGCCATTTTGGAATAAGGTGTATGATCATATTTGGACATTGTTAAGATGTGTTAAATAACGTTCGTTACACAGAGTTCGTTATATAGAGCTTCGTTAAACAGTAACATAAAGGTTCCACTGTACACGGTTAAGCGAGCACTGAAATGAACTGAGGTCTGAACACGGAAGTAAGCATAAGCGCGACTTTCAGCCTAAACAAACAATGACAGGACAATGCAAAGATAACAATAATAAGTTAAATTACAGTAAGGAAAGTGTTTTTTTCCAGTTGATTGCCACTGCTTTCTATATTTTGTATGTTCTTCTAGCTGTTTTTCTCTTTTATCAGTTGCAGACACGTTAGCGCTTGTGTTACACTAGCTGTGTTTTCTTGACCTTCTCACGAGACTCCAGTGGCATAGTTGTAGAGTATCCAATCTATAATCGAAAAGCCACAGGTATGACTTCAAGTTTTTTAGTGACAAAAGATCAAAATTCCAGTCCCAACAATTCCTTTGTTAGAGCCGACGCTACTTGCGGTAAAGAATGAAACTATTCTATTTTGAAACTACTCCCGTTCAATTGCCTTCCACCACATTGTACTTTACGGATTGTTTCGGTGGCTAAAACAACTAAATGAGGAACGAAAAATAAGCAATTGACTGTCAGCTAAGTTAGACGATCTTTTCACAAACTGAAAGACGTTTTATCTTGATAGTTTTACTACTTTAAATCTTTTACTTGTTACTGCATTGCAATGGGAGAGCGTCACCTTGTAGCGAAATTTGTCGCCAGTGGTTACGCAGCTTTCATTATATTTTGAATCTGAAAAAAATTCTTGTTTTTGTTTTAAAATTTGTTGACACGAATCTCAATCAACGGGGACGAACGCCTAAAAAGCGCGGTTTATTTTGGAAGAAAGAAGATTGTGCTAATTCCTAAAAGTCTGCATCACAACTTAAATGATACCAACTGACACAGAACAGTAATCTTTATCCGTTTATCAGGGTTTACTTATGGTTAACCTCTTTGATTCTTCAATGAACAAACGATTAGTTCTCATTTTAATGGCAAACTAAAGAATTTAAATAAAAGAAACCTCAATTTGTATTTCTCAACATATTGTTACCTTGACCAACATCTCTCACAGCTTGTCATGGGTACCCCTAAAGTAAGGTTTATGAGAAACTTCATGTGAAACGAATGTGAGATCGTCATCAACATCGAAAATACCATATAAAACCATCCTGCATGGCATTCAATGGACCCTTGAATCTGAATATAAAAAGGGTTGAGTTATTTATTTACAGCATGTGCTATTGCATAAGCCAAAGTTGCAATCCAATGCAAATTAATCATGTTCAGTATCTAAGAAGCTCAGTACCATAAATAAAGAAGGTATGGAAACAAAGTACATCATTGGGCGCTGCTGTGCCAGACGAACTGTTAATAGCATGATCAATGCTTGACTTCACCTTCAAGACAGAACATGATTTGCTATTACTGATAATCGATGAGTATACGGGCATCCTGTTTCTGATACATTCAAGATGCTCAATACAATTTTTGGAACAACGAAGCATTTCAATAAGGCATCTCACTTTTGTTTTCGTACCCGTCATTCGTAGATCACGTGACAGACCACACCCAATTTTAAAAAAGTCACAATAATTTAGAAAATGTAGTCCCAGTCATTTCCCTTCTATCGATGACTTTTGACAAAAGGTTTAGGGCACTAAATTGGGTTTTTGAAATGCCATTAATTTTTGTAAATATAGCGTTTGGGACTAGAGAAAAACAGTAAATGGTTACTTGACATTAAACGTTTTCATAAAACTCCGTTTGATTTCATGTACTTCGCTGCAGTTTTATCACCTAGACAAAGTGCGCAGCTTATCATGTTGTGATCCAAATACTCTAAATTTTGCATAAATGAGATTGTGGTCGATTATGTAACCGGGGCAACGACATCAGATCATCACAAAATTATGTGTATTTCCTTGAGAGATGATGTTTAGCCAAGTTATTTGAAATAAAAAGCGCGAAACGTTAACATTAAAGTAAAAAAATATATATTTGGTGAGGAGCCATTCCTTAATTCCCGTAAACTGCCACACACGTGAACGGAGGTTGGTCTTGAGTCACTCGTGGAGGTGGTAAGTCTGCCATCTTTTATTCACCAATAGGAACGCGTCGCCTTTTGCAAGAAAAAAACGACGATAAAACTGTTCTTACTGCAGAGTTGACACGAATTTACCAAAACCTTTCGCGCAGTAGGGCCAAGACGTACTCTCTGAGGAGTGACCACTTTTCTCGTGAAAACGGTTTACTGGAAGGCGAGCGAGATGAGAATCTGGCAATCACGATGTGATGTTTAGAGACATCAGGCAACGTTTCTCTGCCCAAACGTCCACCTTGGCCTTGGACTAGAGGTGGATCCAACTTTGCAAGAGCACATAATTTTTTTTAATTTCCTCTGTGAATGACATTTTCTGGTTAATCTCTTTTTCCGCATTCTCCAATTCTTTGAGGGTCAGCTACATGTGGGCTCTTCGGAAATACTCTGGACCTCTTGTCTTAACTTCCTCTTTCCCAAAAGTAATCTTCTTTGAGAGCGGAGGGACAGGGAGAAAACATCAGCAGCTTAAATGAGGACGAGGATCGTTCTACAACAACAACGAAGCTAGCATAGGTCTCACTGAATTTAACAGAAAACGACAACGGCTCATGGTTAACTTAGAGATCATCAGCTAACTCTGCTGTGCTTCGAGAAAAAATCATCCACTCGGACTCTGCAATTGTTCCTCTTGATTCGTCGTCAGCGCGATTAGATTTGGTATCTATGTATTCCTCTGTGAAGGACTGGAATCGTCTCTAATCAAAGCAACACGTTTGGCAACGTAAGTATGAAAACGCTTTGATTCGTTCTCATTATATAGCGTACCACAGTCATGTTATCCATCCAGAAAGTGGTTGTGTCATTCCTTCTTCAGCATTTCGTTCAAGCGAATAGACACTGTGGCTACTGCTAAACTCCGGTCTGGGAATAGTCTGGGGTGAGACGAGACCGATCAGAGAAGAGCAATGAATGTGGCCATCTGAGTTGACTAAGCGAAGATAAGAAACTGCTCCCTATATAAAGACTGGGGGGAAAACGTCGCACAAGTAGTGAATCTGACGGGTACAGTTCTTCCAAAGTCGGGGAGTTGAATACATCTGTCGACTGAGAACTCAGAAAGTTTTAGTAATCTATTTACCCAGGCACACCAGCTGGAAAGGTACCTGCTAGGGGTGTCATCATCCCAACCGGGGACCTGCAGGAGTAGTTTCACGTGCAACATAAAAGGTACTGCCGGTTAGATCAAATCACAGATCGAACTGACGATTAGGCGTTATTGGGGGCGCTCAGGCGGGTTAATTCCTGTTTGTATGTGCAGGCTACCTAACAACAAACAGTAAACCGCGCCTGGTACAGGGTCGCTCCTTCACGCTAATTTCAAAGCCAAATGTATCAGTCTTGACGAGCCACAATGCGCCCAAGGCTCCCTTGGAACATACTTCGGTTTTCGACCGGTCGGACCATTAATAGCCCAGCCAAATGTTACTCTCGTCGCTTATGGACCTCCATCAGCAGCAGGGATAACTTCTTTGGGCTGGAGGGCTTCAGGAACGTTGGCTCCAATTAACAATTCCACGTGGGAGTCGAGTTTTGACAGCTGGACATAACCTAGTAAATGCGGCCATCATTCTACATCTTCTTGGTCTGGGATTTCATCCTTGGCAACTGGCATTATAGAGGATTGCCATCAAACACAGGGACGTGTATTCTGGGCAGTGCGTTTCTTTGCCGCTGTTTGACAGATGTTTCCATTACTGGGTTTTGCTGGACAAGTATTTGATAAGGTTGATCATGAGTTCGGATTTGACAGAGACCTGGCCTGAACTGGTTGCAGTATTTCCTTGGTCGTGTACCTTTCTTTCATTTCTTTCACAGCGTTGGACTCGAAAACAGCAAGTGAAGTACGAAGGTGAGTTTAGTCCTGTAGATCGCCTGGGACAAAACATTTCGAATCTTCCTTGGGGTGAGCGTCCCCTCTTGCCACAACTTTTGGATCTTCAACTTCAAGTCGTCCCGCATTAATTGCAGCTCGCATTGATTTCTTTTAAGACAAAGCTCCGTCTCGTGAAGTCGCTGACGGCTAATTTAATGCAAGGGCTTCGGCCTGAATTTCCGCGATTTTAGTGCTTCTTTGACTGGGGCTGTTTACATTGAACTCGCTTTGTACTCTATACTAAAGACAAGAATCACGTTTATAATGATCCTTAGGGATGGCGTGGGAAACACTGTCATCTGGCAGGAGTTATGTCCACATTATGCAGCTTCAATTCAGTCGCGAGCTACCAGTCATTAACGAGAACACAGATAAACTTTGAACTTGTTAAAAGAGACATTAGAGTCTTCTCTTCGAGCTAAATCAACTAGTTCACTGCGATAAGCATTCTGGGCTTCAACGAAGTTTCAAAAGAGATGCGTTATTTCAGCTAAAATCATCTGAACTGGTTCCAGATTATTGGCATCGTTTAAGAGATCATCAATTTCTTTGCGTTTTGCAGTGATGTTAGAATTAATACCTCAAAATACCTCCTTCACTATCAAGCGTTACACTAGGTCTTCGAACACGTGTGCTCGACAGAACACGAGTGCCATAATGTACAGGTTGAATACTCTCCAATGACGGGCTTGGACAGTTAACTTCAGATTCGTCTTCAACTAGAAACACTTCGACCGGACGCCAACAGTAAACAGAATTCGTCTTTTACGAATGTCTTCGCACATGCAAAAAACTCATATCCACAGCTTGGACTACTCTTGAAGTTTAATACGAAGATGAAAAGAAGTGGCGAAGAAGATTCCTGAAACTAAACAACGTTACAAATGGAGGTGAAGAAATTGACTAAAGAAGACGAAAACATGAGTGCAGAAAAGGACAAACCGAAATAAGCGACGAATACTTACGAACGAAAGTAGCGCTAATTTACAGTGGAACCTCCATTTAACGAAATGCCAAGGGACTAGGGAAATTGGCTCGTTATATCGAGGGTTCGCTATACCGAGTTTATTTTCCATTCATTTTAAAAGGTAGGGCTGAAGAATAAAACGTAAACATAGAAAAATTTATTTATTCAAAGAAATTCCGTCAGAGTCAACTGACTCTGCAATCAATAGGAACCCTGAAAACTAAATCGTCATCGATCGTTATATGGAGGACTTCAGAGAACCCTGAAAACTAAATCGTCATCGATCGTTATATGGAGGACTTCAGAGACGTAGAGAACTAACCTTAATAAATTTACGGAAACTTAAAAATTAGAAAATAAAAGCAATGTATCTCTAGCCTCATGAGTTAGGACAAAATGTCATTTTACACTCATGCAGAACAAATGTTTGGTGTAAATGAACATCCAATCTGGTGCAAATTCTGACATCTCCAAGGAAAACAAGCCAACCAAGTGGTTATGTTTGCTGATTGGTCAATCCAAAGTCGAAGTATTCGCTCAAACTTTGACGTGGCGAAAGAACCTTGCCCTGCCTGTTATCCGACCAATCGGCCACCCATTCCCGAGTGTAGATTGTTCAGTTACGATGACGGTACCTCCAACAGCAAAATTTCTCTTAAGACGAAATCACTTTTTTCGTTCTTGTAGTATTGGCAAACACTTTTTCTTCCAAGGGTATCCTGAAAAGGTCTGCTAAATATTGCACCTGTCGCCATCTTCTTCTTGAGAAGACGTCGCTCTCTTAAGAATAAACTAGGGGGAGAGGTGTTTCTTAGCGAAGTAGGAGCAGGAGCAGATAGTTTGTTATTAGAGGTCTATCAGACACTTTCCTTAAAATGTGTTCCATTGATGATACGTTCTACCTCACATATCGAGGCTTAGAGACCTTCATCTCCAAGCCACCGGGTAGCTCTAATAAGCCTCCATGATGACAGGCTAAAGGTGGGTTAAAAAAAAACACACTTGATTCCTTTCTGAAGAACCCTTTCGTGAATCATATCTTGATACCAGCTTTCTATAATGGCACGGAGTTCCTTTTCGCCCCCAAAGATGTTTGTACGATTGTCACAACGAATTTCTTTCACTTCTCAAGCAGTTTGAGGCCTGGGTTTCGAAGCATTTTCAGAAATATGGTTGATCGCCAATATCCTTCTCCAGATTGCCCAAAACCGGATGAAACTTTCCACGAACATAAATCTGGATGTCCTCTTTTGCCCTAATGTATAATTTTGATCATGTGACCAGTAACGTGATCAAAATTTGAAAAACTCTTAAGTCAGCGATTTGGTGGCGGATTTTGTGTTTACAGATTAACAAATCATCGTTTCCAATGGAAATCCAACATATCTAACTTTCTACGCTTTGAGTGATTGTTCACTAGTTTTAGTTTTGAATTTTGGGCCGAAAAGGACCTTTGTCCTCATAATGTTTTTGTTGAGAACGATGGACGGTCATTCCAAACGTGAGATGCTGGAAATAATTAACATGCATAAGAAACTCGGTTTTTTTTTTCGATATTATATTCGACAACCGTCACTTACTCCTCAAATAAGTGATTTTTTTCTATGAAATGGCCACGTGACACGTCACGTGATCTACGATAACGTCTATTATATTGAAAATGTTAAGGACGATGAGAACTTCCTATGTGCCGAATTTCGTTTCAGTGCCATTCCTCTGGGCTGTTACATTACAAAAATCTATTATATGTAATAAACGCCCCTGACTCAGGCCTTAAACTGCTTGAGGTGTCTTTTTCGGGAAATAAAACGTTGGAGCGCTAGAATGAAAGAGTCTCCGAAAGAGTGAGAAATCTCCAAATGAGCGGCTCGCATAGCCCAGTATACAAAAAAGGACCAAAATAGTCAAATCCCACGCACGTGAATGGAGATCGGTCTGGAGTGACTCGTGGAGGTGGTAAGTCTGTCATCTTTTGTTCACCGACAGGACCGTGTCGCCTTTTGCAGAAAAACAGGACGATAAAACACTTCTTACCGCGAATTTGGCAGGAATTAACCAACACCTTTCCTCTGTCAGAGTGACCACATTTCTCGTAAAAATGATCTACTAAAAGACGAGTGAGATGAGAATCCTTTGGGAATGATGATATGAGATTTAGGTTTATCCGGCAAAGTTGCTCTATTTAAACGTCCACCAAGACGGAGGAGGCCTTGGACAAGAATTGGATCCAACTTCTCAAGGGCACTAATTTCTTGACAGGACTCGCTTTAGTTATGGCCCCTTTTTCTCCTGTGAATGCCAATTTCTGGTTGAACTTATAATCTCTATTTCTGCATTCCCCAATTCTGTGAGGGTCAACAATTTGCATGTGGGCTTTTCGGAAGTGCTCTGGACATCTGGTCTTATCTTTCTCGTCCCCACAACGAATCTTCTTTGGCAACGGACCGCATTGCAATAAACGTCAGCAGCTTAAACCAGGACAAGAATCGTTTGTTTAAGTAGGCCTCACTGACTTTTAATAAAGAGGAGACGATTACGGCTCATGTTTAACTTCAGGCTCATTATCAGATAACTCTACTGCGCTTTCCAATACCTTCTTTAGCATTTTGTTCAACGAATAGGCACTGGCGACTGCTAACTCTAGTCTGGGGATAGTCGTTTTCTTCAATGGGGCGAGAGGAGACTTTCCGATCAAAATTCGAGCAATCAACGTGGCCATCTGAGTTGACTAGGCAAAGATTAGAAACTGCCCCCTATCCAGATTGGGAAACGTCGCACAAGTGGTGAATCTGACTGGTAACAACTGTTAGACACACCTGTTGACTGAGAACTCAGTCAGCTTTGACAATCAATTTACCCAGTCACATCAACGGGAAAGGTAGCTGCTAGTGATCATCCCAACCACCGCACCAGACAGCAAGGAAAGGCACGCATTGACACCAGTAAGATGTCCCAACCAGATCTCGTGGAGCAATTTTCCAACTCCTTTGAGAAAGAACTTGACGCCTCGCAACCAGGAGAGTCTGCAACGCAGAAGTGGGAAACGTTGCATAACACAATCCAGCGCACAGCCTTGGCTACTTTTGGAAGGAAAACTTCAAAGTCGCAGGACTTGTTTGAAGCCAAGTCGTCTGAGTTTACCCTCGTAATTGAATCCAAGCGCGCCGCACTCACACTGTACAATATGACCCCAAATGAGAAGAACCTCCAGGTTCTCAGGGCTGCAAGGAGCAAAGTCCAGCACACAGCTCGGCGCTGTGCCAACGAGTACTGGACCTAGCTCAGCAAAGATGTTCAATCGGCCACCATAACAGAGAACATCAGAGGAATGTACTATGGCATCAAGAAAGCACTCGGGCCAGTCCAGAGCAATATTGGCTCATTCAAATCTTCCGCTAGGGAAAAGATCACGGACTTGGACAAGCAGATGGAGAGATGAGTGGAACATTACTCTAACCTCTACTCCGCACAGAACACTTAGTCCACTTCAGTCCTTGATGCCATCGAGTGCCTACCAATTATGGACGAATTGGACGCTGAGCCAACTCTCGGCGATCTCAGCAAGGCCATTGACAGCTTTGTCGCTGGAAAGGCACCTGGTAGCGACGGAATATCACCTGACCTGATCAAACACTGCAAGACTACCCTACTGCTCCCTCTGCATTAGGTTCTCTGCCAGTGCTGGCTAGAAGATGCGGTACCGCAGAACATGAGGGATGTCAAAATCATCACCCTCTACAAAAACAAGGCGAGAGTGACTGCAGCAACTATAGGGAATCTCTCTCATGAGCATAGTTGGCAAAATCTATGCACGAGTTATCCTCGCTCGTTTACAGAAACTCTCCGAACGCGTCTACCCTAAGTCCTAGTGTGGCTTCCGCATAAACAGATCGACGGTAGACATGATTCTCCCTTTGCCAGCTGCAGGAGTAATTCAGAGAACAGAACATGCCCCTATACGTTGCCTTCAGTGATCTCACCAAGGCCTTCGATTTGGTCAACAGAGAGGGCCTATTAAAGATCCTGCGAAAGATAGGTTGCCCACCAAAGCTGCGTAGCCTCATTGAATCGGTCCACACCAACATGAAAGGAACTGTCAAACAAACAAGGCTACGTCCTTGCTTCAACGCCCTTTGGGATCTTCTTTGCCTTGCTATTGAAGCACGCTTTCGGCACAGCAACAGAGGGGATATACCTTCATACCAGATCTGACGGCAGGCTCTTCGATCTTTCCCGCCTCAAAGCCAAAACAAAAGTACGTGAGACTCTGATCAGGGCCTTCCTTGTTGTTTGCTGATGACGCTGCAGTTGCGAGCCACACACACCAGAAGATCCAAAGCCTGATGGACCATTTCTCCCAGGTCTCCGAGGACTTCGGGATGACCATCAGCCTGAAGAAGACGAATGTCCTGGCACAAGGCGCAGAAGCACCACCAGCCATCACCATCGACGACTATAAGCTGGAAGTCGTGAGCCAATTCACGCACCTGGGGTCCACGATAACCAGCAATCTCTCCCTGTATACAGAGATCGACAAGAGGACTGGAAAAACATTAACTACTCTCGCTCTTATCACCACACGTGGGTGGGAGAATTCCAAACTCTCCGTCAAGACGAAGATTGCAGTGTATAACGCCTGCGTCATCAGCACACTGCTCTACGGGAGAGAGACGTGAACGATGTACCCCAAGCTGGAATAGAGATTGAAGTCCTACCACTTGAGGTGTATCTGCCGCATCCTGGGCATACCGTTGAAGGACAAAGTGTCCAACACAGATGTCTTGTCTTACGCTGGTCTGTCGTCCATGTTCACTCTGCTCAGGCAGCGCAGACTTCGCTGGCTAGGCCAGACGTCCATCGTAAGGAAGATGGCAGAATCCCCAAAAACATCCTCTACGGAGAACTAGTGACTGAGAGGAGAGACACTGGCGGCCCGCAGCTGCACTTCTGAGATGTCTGTAAGAGAGAGAGAGATGAAGGCCTTGGAGATAAAAAACGAGCACTGGGAGGACTTTGCAGCCGGCGGTTCCAGATGGAAATGTACCCTGACAAGACAACTGAAGTCAAGAGAAGAAACACTGAACAGTGAAGCGGTAGAGAAGCGGATCCGCAAGAAAGAACGCTGCGGCTCTAACAGTACAGAGACGATTCACAATTGCGACTTGTACGACATTCGTTCATAGGCCTGTTTCAGCCACAGGGGGTGCTGCTCCAGTAAAGCAGGCAAGATAAAAAGTAGTCTGCCATTCGGAGCGGATCAGAGATCACACTGACAACAGACAGCAACCTGCGCCTGGTACAGGTGTGTCTCTTTCACGCTAATTTTGAAGCCAGATGTATCAGTTTTGACCAGCCACGATGCGCCCAAGGCTCTTCCAATGGGAAGTGCATCTTTGGTGTGGTTTAGCTCCTTGACATCTTTTCCTCTGTCATGAATCGGAATTGGCTCCAAGACTTGTCGATCGTTGTTAATCCAAGTCGTCAAACAGAAGCCTCCTCTCAACATAAGCTTGCGAAGGTTTTGCGCGTGCTTAACGGCTACATTAATTGACAGTAAATACTTAATAAAGGCAGTCCTCAGCGTAGAAATTTCTGATTACGGTGCTGATAACATCAGAGTGGCGCTCGTGATTTTGATTTTCTGCGTTTCTGCGAATGGCAAATTTCGCGCAGCCTGGTGACGAAACTGCACCAAACAAAGGCATGGTCATTCTGTAGGGCCACCAGTGAAAACGGAGAAAATCGCAATCTGCTTTCGAGATCTGTACTTGATGAAACATTGACTGTATGTCACCCATCACTGCAACTGAATCATGTTGGAAAGGAACCAACAATCCCACTAAGTTATTGGTCAATTCCGGTTGCTGAAATAGCTCATTGTACAGAGAAGTTCCATGGAAGTGAATTGAGCAGTCAAGGGCCACCGTAACGTCCCCGGCTTCTTTTGATGATCTACGCCGTGATCTTTTATTTACCAAACCTCAGTTCCTTCTGTTCTTCTGAGAGCACTGTGGCGAATCTTTTCAGCGAAGCCATCTTTGATCAAACCCTCGAGAAAGGAAACATAATCTTCTCGAAACTTTCCAACTCTAGATAGCTTACACTTGAGCTGAAGAGTTCTACGTTCTGCTTGAACTCTGTTCTCCGGTATCTTCAAGGATGGATTTTTTTAACGGATGCAAAATCTGATAATAGCCACCTTCACACTGCGTAACTGAATCTTCTACAATATTTATGAACTTCAGATCATCTCTGGACAAGCCTACGTCGTCACTGAGAGACGTATGAGCAAAGTCAGCACAGGCCTCATACATTGGATCAGCCTCTAAAGACCGCGGCTTAATGAAGAAAAAAAGACGACAGAACTTACTTCAGTTTCTGACTGGTCGGACTATTAATAACCTTGCTAAGGTTTGCTCTTGTCGTGTATGGGCCTCCATTAACAGCAGGGATAACTTCTCTGGAACGGATGACTTGAGGAACGTTGGATTCAATTAACAATTCCACTTGGAAGTCCAATTCTGGTGGCCATCGTTCTACATCTTCTTGAGATTGAGATAATCAGAGATAGCAAAGGAGACTAAAAAGCAAACATCTTAAGACAAAAACCTAAGAAGAATAATTTTTCTCGGAAAATTATAAATTGATGCCCCGCGATTTAGTGGTTAAAAATAAAAACAACCGAGTTAATCTTCTCGGACTACCGATCTGATAGTTCCCTTAGAAATTTGGTGCTAGATGGTTTTATGGTCACTGTCTAGTGTTACAGTGAAATCCAGCAAAAACCGTAGACACTAGAATGTTTAACGTTCCAAGAAAGATAACAAATGGCATTTAAAATGAATAAAAGCAAACCGTCAATTAAAATTTTGTTTTTCTCCCTTCAGCCACGATTTTCATTTTCGTTTTCTTCTCTGCACACTGGGAAGAATTGCAAATAAAGAAATGGCAGTCATGCCAGTATTACTAGTATTGCGCTTCTCTAAATGTTTCTTCGCTTGCACGCACAAGAAACATTGTTACGAAAGCAAATTTTTAAGAGTTTACTGATACCATCAAACCGAGTGTCTGAGAGGACATGGAACAAAAACGACAATCAAGCACTGCTGAGAAACCGGGAAACGCGCGTTAGGTACAACGAGAGATAGCAAGAATAGTTGGTTTTTCGCAATATGAAGGAGATGAAGCAAAAGTCAAGAATTTGCTGTGCAACACCTTGACATACGCAACCAAGACGCTTTCACCCTGTACTCACTCCATTGTGATGGGACGCGTTCCAACCTGAAATTGGTTTTTCCAAAATCACTATTTTCCGTTGACAAAGTGAACATTCCTCGAAGCCGATATTGTGTTCATTAAAAAACATATGATTCTTAACAACAACCAAACCGGCCCAGTAAAGAAGGCCTCTATTTGACAGTCAGTTAATCATGTCAGTAAAAATTCTGAATGTACTGACCCTAACCAGCTAAGAGGCAGAAATTTTGCAGGAGGTGAGATCTGCGGATATCTGTTAAGACTGGACTACATAAGCAGTGACTCTTTGCGTAGGATACAGAAATTTTGCATCCTGTTCACTAATGGTCATAAAAGGCCTAGAATGTACTGAATTCAGCTGCACTGTAAGATGCAGAAATTCTGCACGCGGTAAGCTCCGTGAAAATCTGTTGAAACTTGATTACATAAGTAGTGACTATTTTCATGAGATGCAGAAATTCTGCAACGTGTTCTGTAGTTAAAATAGGCAAAAAATTTACTAAATTCAAATAAGGGGCAGAAATTCTCAGTCTGCACGCGGTAAAATCCGTGAAAATCTGTAGAAACTTGACTAAATAAGCAGTAACTATTTTCTTTTCAGTTGTTAAAATAGCCAAATATTTCAGTACTGAATTCGAATAAGATGCAGAAATTCTTGTAAAATCCGTGAAAGTCTACAGAAACTTGATTACATAATCAGCGATTATTTTCGATCGTATCGCTTCGCATCCCCAAGGAAAATAAACAGAAAAACTTGGGGCACGCTTCTTTCAATACGTATTGATTTTGAAGTACACTGCAGCCGCCACAGCAGCATAACATAACATAGACAAACATAACATAATTGTTAATACACATTCTTAATTTTCCTCTCTCCATAGTGGCTATTCAGGGATAATTTACAACACTGGCCGGCCATAACATAGATAACTGCCGGAAATCAATTAAAGTTGTGTTATTGTCAACTGAATCACGATTCCTGGTACCACCTTGCCCTGTAGTTGCTGGCTTGCGCACAATACTTGATGTTGTGCCTCATCAAAGACGAAA